>JASDQU010096167.1:4722-14868 GCA_032191745.1 Picea mariana | reverse complement strand
TAGTTTACAAACTTAACACCATTTCGGATTTCCATAATAGTAAAACTTGAGGTCTTGAGATAACTTTCTATATTGTTTGAGCTTTGAAGCTAAGAGATGTGAGAAGGAAAGAGGTTCAAGGAAGAGAACGAAAGTGTTATTTTATTGGCGCACATTCTATATACTCTTAAAGTTGCGTACAAAATATATTATAGGGAAATGCATACAATCTAATACCATAAATTTATTGATTTACATATACAGAATTGAAAGTTTTTTTGTAAGTGCTTTGATTAGATTTAAGATAAAAAAAATTATGGAATAAGATATTAATATAAAATAATAATGAATATAAGAAAGCAACTTCAGCAACATAAACATGTAGTCAAGTCAATAAAACATTCTACATAGATGAAAATTAACCATAGGTACATGTTTCATTCTCAATCATGTTCTCCTTTTAATTGTATCTTCCATATAGAATACAACAATTTGTTTCTCAGTCATGTTCTCATTTTAGTTTTTTCTTCCATATAGAATACAACACTTTGTTGATGGGTGAAATCGTTAGAAGATGTAAATGATGACGTATTTTAGATTATGGGAATGAAGCATTGATTACACTGTCATCGCCCAATGGTTGTAAACAATAAAACTTATGTATAGATGATCAATTTTAACAATAATGAACTTTAACATTACTCTTTAGATAGAAAAACATTTTCATTATTAATAATCAAAATTAATTTATGTTATATAATCAAAACACAAAACCTATACTTCTTAGCGATAAAAAAATTTCCATTATTAATAATAATAAATAATTTCCATCAAATAATAAAAAATTATTTTCATCAAAATAATAATAAATATGTCGAGCTGGCAGGTGTGGGAGGGGTGCTTCATGACCTAGGAGGGAATATGAAATTTTCTTATGCATGAAACATTGGAAATTCTTTAAACAATCAAGCAGAGGCTAATGTGTTGTTATGAGGATTGAAATTGAAAAAGGTTCAAGGTATCATTGATCTCATGGTGGTTGGTGATTCTAAATTGTTAATCAAGAATGAAAGGTTTCTCTCCTCTCCAAAGAATATTCACCTTCATGTTATCATAAGCATAATACATATTGAAATATAGTCTTTTTACACTGTTAATGTATTCCATGTGTTAAGAGATAATAATAGGGAGGCAAATAAGCAAGCCAGTGAGATCATTCAACTCTATAAAGGAGTTATCTTGGTCAATGGAATTCATTCCTCTTAAATCATCCAAGACTATAAGTTCTCCATTATCCTATTCCTCTTGGGGGCGCACTTGATTCCTTACCCATTTGGTTGGGTTAGTCCCAATTGTTCCCCCTAGGAAATATTTTAATAAATTAAACAAAAATTTGGGGGGCTCCCTCGCCAAGGGGCTCAACATACATTACAAGGGMAMTCAAATCACTTAAATGCAAGTATATGTCATACCATTGTCATATTCTCATCAACRCGTACTTGGAAATCCATCCCACGAGACCGATACATTACCACCCAATGGGATTGGTCATTTATAAAGTTTCAAAGCATGCTTTCTCTACAGTGTGAGATGGGTTTGGGTACTCTTAGATATGTCATAGCTCCTTTCTATGATTGTATAAGGTATAACATGAKACAACAATGCAACTTGTGCATGAGTGGAAATTGATTTCATACAGTGATTCAATATGGCACGATTCAATTGTTTGGGAGAGGCTAAATTCCTTTTTCTCTTCATCTCTGTGTCGTTTTCCTCATTTTCAATTCAATTTCCCTTTGAGCATACACAATAGTACATGACATTAAATAAATCCATGGGAGGAAAAATTTTAGGGAGATGGGCTCAAAATGTAGTGCAACTAGAAGGGAAGTTGGAAGACACCAAGAATTCACTTCTCACTCTGCAAACCTGATACAATGGTTTATAAAATCACTTTCTCACGGTGTTAGAGGAATCTATGAAGTACTCGAAAAAAATTTCATAATTGCGGGATGAATGTTGCGCCCTCCATCAACAGATTGAAGGACTTATAGCCCATCCCCATCAAGAGATAGAGTCACCACCAACCACTGAAGTCTTAGAGGAGCTCGATGCAACCTCCTCTCTTGTTTACAATCTCCCATTCGAACCCTCTTTGAGTAATATTTGCAATCTTTTGTTCTCATCAATSAGATGTAAGGTTTCCCTTATCCCCACAACTGTCCAAGAACATGCTCTRATACCACTATAGTATCCCCAATAGTGATAGACATGGATACCATGGATTTCTAGGCCATTAAATTATTTTTTTCACAAACACTTAACATTSATTTCACTAGAGACGTTTCGTCAAACACATTACTAGMAAACATAGATACACATGGAACATAAGAGAATCATGGGGTATTTTATTATGAATGAAGATACAAATACAATAATCCAATGGTTTCTATGGCAACTGCAATGTATCAATATAAAAACACACAAAGATAGCCCAAAACTTGGAGGAAGTCATGGTCACCACATGAAAACCCTACGAATCTGCACCTCCAGACTGATATCAAACCATAGATGAAGCGTAGTCAAAGATCCTGGATGGATCCTCCTCCTTGTTTAATTAGGGTGGATGATTTCACCACTGAAGCCAAACTCCCATGAGAGGGTTTTTCCAAAACCCTAACGAAAACCCTGTCTCACCAAGCACTCCACAAGAGAATGATTAAATCTGATCTTACATTCCCAAATGACTTGCTCTTCTCTCTTTTTAAGGGCTCATCAAATATTTCTAGAAAAATCTAAATTGACCTCCTCAAAGATTCTAGAAGAGCACTTTTAAATAAGTGACTTTATAATGTTTATCTTTTCTTTAAGCCACTTAAAATTAAATAATAATTAATTAAAGATTAGTTGTCAATTTAAATTAGACAACATAACCAAATAATTAATTAAATATTTATTTTTTCTAAGCTCGCAAAAAATGGGACATTACAATATTGGCTCTTTTAAAGTGGATGTCAACAATACTTTTTTTTTGGCTCATTTTTTACCTCAAAATTTCTCTAATGAAATTCCATGAAATAACAACATGAAACTATGAATAATTAAGAGACAACCACATATAAAACCATAAATTAAGTAGCCAAAAGTAAGAAGCCTTCTTTATTAAAATAACAACAAAAAATACATCATTGTTCAAGTGTGAATTTGCCACAAGATAAAGAGGGAATGAACATGCCAAATTTAACCTTCAACCATAGCTAGGGAATCCTTTGAAATAGAGTGAATAGCCCTAACTAAAACATTACATAAACAAATATTCTTCAATAAACACAATGGTTACAACAAGATGAAGAAAGAGTTTCATCTCAATCCTAATGTCTTCTTATTAGGGAAAACTTTCCCTTGATTCAAAGATTATACCAATATATTTGTATTAGTAATTTCTAGTGATCAAATCAACTCAAGAAAAATAAAGAAATATGAAGAACCTCACATTGAAATTCCCCTTAGCTTTTTGTTCCCAAAATATCTTCAACTAAACTTTGAGGGGAACTCCCATACTTACAACCATGCATGTAACAAATGAAATTCTCTACTATTTATAAGATTCTACCTTGAACAAGTCCTAATTAGAGTGCTCATCCTTAAGGTCCCTTAGGTTTTGACCAAACTTCAACATTACATGTGCATTCCCCTAATTCTAGGGTACTCCTCCAAAGGCTTCTCTAAACCCTATCACACCCCTTCTCTCTCCTCAAGAGTGCTCCAAAAATAATGATTCTATTATTTCTTTGAGATTTTACTTATACTTATGTTTTGAATTAGGTCAAGGATGACTTAAACATAACTTAAAGTTATGTTTTATTATGACATTAGGTCTAGGCCAACTTAAACATAACTCAAAGTTATATTTACTCAATAAAATTTCTTCATTTGGAGCATCTACTTAGGTCGACCTCTCAATAACTTAATTGCAGTGCTCGAATTGATGTTTGATGTGTATTTGGCATCTTTCTCACTTTTATATATCATGTTTTGAGTAGGACGTCCTTGTTTTAGAGGGTAGATTTATGTTTTAAAGAAATAAATACATTATTTTAAACCATATAGTGGAATGCTCCTCATAAAGAACCTCCTTTGACCATAAAAGTGCATCCATTGCCACATGGCATCAATCCAAGCAAGAGTGTTCTTTCCCTAGCCTCCTTCCTTGCCACATGTCATGCTCTAGTCATCCTCCATGATAAGGTATTTTATATTCCATCCACATTTAATTCTCTAAACCTCATATGTGTATGGATTTTATTACTTTGGGTTGTATGTGACCTTTTCCTTGCCATAAATCATGCTTTAAACCCCTAATATAGTAGGGAATTCCTCTTACGGGGCTCCCTTTCCGTTCCTATCAGTCACCAACACAATATTGGGCCTTACGTTCACCCTATGAACAAGGATATCCATCAATGATGCAATAATGGTAATGAAATCTCTATAGTATTTTCTACAAAAAGCCTTTAAGTGTCTCTCACAACCTGAAACTACCATTGAACTTCAAGAGTCTTCTCTAGTGCTTGGTGGGACAGGAAATCCGATGGAAATGTAAAATCACCCATGCATTTTCAAGGGGTGATAATTATCTCCATATGGGAATTTCACTTCCCAATGGGGTGCAAGAGAACTCCAAAATCTCTCTTGTACCTTCAAGGTGAATCAAAGTGCTAACTATTTGTGACGGGATGGATCCAAAAATTCACATACCTACCACACAATACTAATGTCTTGAATGCCAATTTATTACAAAGTACTTGAGAATGTTCATCTATCTACTCAATCTCAAGGGGTGCTCAAAATGAAGGCCTGAGAACAAAATTCCAAAGAGAACATATAAATAAAACCAACTACTCATGAACATCAAGCTTATTCTCCATACCCTACTCTACAATAGGAATTTGATGTGTTGAGTGAGATCAAAGAGCCAATGCAACCACTATATCATATAAGCAACAATATGAGATCTTCCTTTATGTTTGGGAACAAACCAAAACAAGGCTACATCAAGCGTCCTACAAGCATAGGTAGGAACTACTAGCACTATATGGTGGAAAACTAAGGTGAGCACTTAAATATGGAAGAAAACACATTAATTAAATCAAGGTTGGTCTGTGTTGCTACATTTTTTCTCTATCCAATATTGGATAGTGTTGATATAGTGATCATGTCAGGATATGAATAATACAACACATCATCAAGCCATCAATCATTTCCATAGAGTACCATATGCATATCCAAAGGCTGATATGCATGCTCTAACAATTGTACTAACATAGTTACCAACTTGATGAGAACCCCCATARTTTTTTCTTTTTAGAAGTTGCATTTAGTGGCTACTTTTATCCCTATTTAAAAATGTGGTGGTATTGGTAGCACTAAAAGAACATCTATTGTTTTTTTGTGCTAGTATTGTTGTAACTAAAAGATCTATAGAGGTTTAGGACCTCATATACAACATAATAACACCAGTAAAAATAAACATTATTAACTAAAACTAACATGAAAACTAAGACACATCATAAGAAAACTAAGCATAACCAGAATGTCCTAGTGGGTTGGGAGCTAAAGGCTCCATGACTGCATTGATTTGATCCTACTTTTGGCCATCTTCAATGATAATGGGGTTTCAACATGTACCTTGTGAGTGCTAGGTTCCATCCCCTCAGCTAAGTGGTTTTTTTCGCCCCATTTCCACTCTAAGACTTCGATTCAGACATTGAAAATGACCTTGTAAACTACTTCAAATTTGGCCTCCAACAAAATCAATATTACCAAAGTTTTTGACTACTCTACTTCTTTAGCTTCCATCATTTATGCTATGAGTTCCTTGTGAACCGATAGAATTTTGTTTCCTTGAAAAAAAATTTGTCTTTGGTTTTGGAGTAAACAAAATCCAAGATCCATCCTTGGAATTCCTTTTCAATCTACTCCTTTGAAACATGTCTTCATTTTTTATGAACCATATTCTCCAATTCTTCCATCTCTTTCCTGATGATGGATGGGTTATTCTTGTAATATTGTTGTTCAACATGGTGGGAGGATTTTTCTTCCCTTGTCACACACAAGGGAGCCTTTGCAACTCAAGGAGGGCGAGAGATGGTTCTCTTCCTCCTCAATCTACACTTGCTTGATTCAGGAATGTATGTGATTGGAGTGTTTTCCATGGATGGAAGAGAGAATAAAAATCAAGGGATGGAGGCTCTCCCCTCTTGAGAAAAAATATCTAAGTAAGAACCAATAGAGAGACTCGATCAAAAATAGAGCAACCCCCCATTGCCAACAAAATCCCAGACACTAGAGAGATCTTTCTCATGCCAACCTACACTAGTTTCACCTGAAAATACCACCCTTCACAAAGCCCTGAGTTGGGGAGGGAGAAAATAGTGAAACCCCACATGACCAAGAAACCAAAACCCAACAAGAGTGTATGCAATATCCAAACCAAAACCACACACACGAAAAAACTAGATACAAACCAGAGTTGACCACTATAAAATAGACAAGGGAAATAACAACACAAAGAATAGGAGAGAGGTAGTCAGAAAGGGGGTCCAAGCCTCCTCAATGGAGACTACAAAGCTGCATTTAACCCTTGTATCAGAAAAACATGTGTTATGCCCTCATATAAAAGACATACCACCACCCAATGTCATGATCTACCACACCACCATCAACTTGGAGAAATAACAAACTTGACCTCCCATGAATTCCAAAGTCCTCACCATGAATATGATCCACAGATTCTCAAACCCCTTCAACCAAATCTCCTCAGCAAACATATGTATGGATGATGTTTCCCAATGCCACCATACCTCATCATTATCACCGATCACCTCATGGTGACCATGTATCACCCCATTCGGGAAATAATGGGTATAAATGTTACAATTAATATCACTATGACATGGGACAACTTTTTCACAAAACCTATCAACCGCGAAAAACCTATCAACCAATATCACTGCCTCCTTTACTTTCCACATGTCCCCTACCTCCTTTTTTTTCCATTGGATTGACCTCCAGAATACCACTCCAACTTCCATGCCTTTCATTTTAGCCCCACTCTTTGAGGTAGTTACAACACACCTCCACATACAAGTCATTCACCACCCTATTTTCCCTATTCACAACATCCTCTATATTACCTACAAACTACTATCCTCGACCAATGCCTTCACCTATATTCTATACACCACCTCATCCTAGACACTTCCTTCACCATTCTATATTTATTGATTTAGCAAACCAATTAACCATTATTCTCTGAGAAATTCCTTGTGATGCCTCAACCCCTACATCAAAGTCATTAGATATTCTACAAACATGATCCAGTGAGAGATCAACTCCATGAATGACAATCCCTTCATCAATGTGATCAAAGACAAGGATATACACATATCATATCATATCTCTGTTATATTAATCCTCCACTTGTTGATAAACAACCATCACAACTTTGTTGTCTTAGGAAACCAATCAAATAATCACGATTGGTGTTGCTCATTAGTTGCTACAACTAGTTCATTTGTCGATCCAAGTTTGAACTAGGGGAGTAAAGAAGGGAATGCAAAAATGAATTCTATGGGTACTTGCTCAATGTTCTCACCAAATAAGAATTCATTTTAGATGGATGGTTCAATGAAAATCAAAACTTCCCTTGGTAGATTTACATCATGGAAAGATGAGACCCCTGACCTATGATATAAAAAATATAAACAAGGATTAGAACAAAGAAACAATGTTATATAGAAATTAGTAGTAATTCTACAAAAATAAGATATAGCAAAAATTGGCAGTCAATGTATTGTTACTACATACTCTAACATGAAGGATTGCCTCTCTATTTGAAGAGTCCTTTCAAGTTCTTCTATATCCTACCATTTTCTTTCCATCTCTGTGTGTTTGTGTCTAACTTATGCCCGTAAGGATTCAGTTGCATGCAACTTTGAATTTGTTGCAAGATCCTTTTCCTTAGTACTTGTCGTGAACTCACAAGCTTGTGCCAACTTATTCTCAGATGTGAACTTTAGTTCATCCATTTTTGCATGCATCTCATGTAAAGAATTTTCAAGCTAAAATAGATGAACATAAAGGTTGGTAAATATATTCTCCCAAACAATGCGAGCATAAATAGATATTACTTAGTTGATTTTCTAGGCATTGATGAAGATTGGTTTGTGTCTAGATGTAGATTCAAAGTTATTTCCTACTATTGTAATCYTATCCCTTAGTTAAGCATTTATGAAAATTTAAGGAAGAATCGAGGATGCAAAAGATATTGGAAATTAGGGTAGGGTTGGGAAAGGGAGCACATTGGTTCACTCCACTTTCTCTTGAAATTTTCACATTTATACACCATATTCTAATTAGTTCTATTCCATAGAGGAAAGCTCTTAAATTCTTACTTTCCTAGGTTTTTTCTTCAAAAGCCTATTTTGCTGGACATTGGGTTCAATGCTTCCCGCGATTTTTGTGACACAGGTTAACCCCCTCTCGTGGATCCTAGCTCCAATGATTGTGGAGGAGACTAACACCTGTGTGTTTTTGTCTAAAAACAATCATAGTCCAACAAATAGTATCAGAGAAACAAGTCTCGAGTTCAAAACTCTCCCGACACACGTTGGGGGGGAGATTGTTGGACATTGGGTTCAACTCTTCTTGTGAGTTTCATGACATGGATTAACCCCCTCTCATGAATCCTAAATCTGATGATTGTAGCAGAGACTAACGCTTGTGGGTTTTGGTCTAAAGACAATCATAGTCCAACATATTTAAGAATTTGTTGGGAATTGACAAGCATATCAAATTGAACATTAAAATCCCATGACATAATTAATGATGGAAATGGTACACAATATGATGCTTATGAATTTAGTAATGAATGGATCCAAGGTTGGCCATCATGAAAAAACTAATTATGGACATATTTTTGGTTCACTTCATGTTTTAGAATTCCGCACTATTTTACAACATTAGTTTAACCTACAAAGGGATTATTTTACATTGTTATGGTCATAGTTTTTGTTTGTTCAAAATATTATTTCAGGTTCATTAGGCATTGGATGCATATTGTACTGATGACAAATATATTACAACAAAGTTTATTATGTTAATGCTATAGAATCCATATGACACATTTKTGTGAAGTGTTCTTAGGATGTTTCAAGATCATGTAACAAGGTATGSGTATTGTGATAAATGGTACATGAACAAACAACCTAGTTCCAATGAAAGGATCAATGAATCCAAGATTAACCAAGTGGGAAAAAATGAAAAAAATTAACATGCGTTGCCATGTTATCATAATGAGCCTACAACATACTCAACATTTAGGAAATATGACATTTCAATTGTATTTTCCCCTTGCATTCAATATGAAAATGATGTCAACAAAAGGTAGGTTCATAAGATAAATTATACACCATCTATGTCAAAATGGGAAAGCTTGATTTTATTACTCAAGGTAACAACATAATCATGTATGAAAGTGGAAATCCCCAACTAGCCAGTTTGGAAACCTCTACACGCACAAGATAAAAATGGAATTCATGATTCTTTGGGACACAAACAACTTTACCATGCAATATAGAACTAGAGACCATCTTGCAAAAAAAACAACCAACTTTATGTTACTTGTGCTATGGTTTTGCAACAAGAACCTGAAAAAAATTCTCAATTAAAGAAACCAAAATAGGACCAAAATTCACCAATTCTTACGAATTTCCATAAAATTTAACAACTCATTCTTTAAACCCATTCATCGTCACACACTAATGTCAATGAATGATGTAAATCTTCATTAAATGCATCCTCCATATTTAAACAAAATCTCGAAATTTGTCATACACATACTTCAGCTCCTACCATTCCAGTAGGGACGACAAGACATCCTGTTCATCATGTGATTGCATTCATGGAAATAGACCAATATGAATGAATTGTTGGAGTTCTCTCTCTACGTATGGATGTCCCTTTCCTGGGAATACGTAGCTGCAAGGGTTAGCCAAAGAGAAAAGGAACTGAAGCTGCTTCTAGCTCCATATTTGGATTTGGAGCCTCCACCTTTCCTCCGTCTACAATGAATCGAATCAAGTTAGCTAATTCAACAAATTTTCA
>JASDQU010096166.1:15794-26620 GCA_032191745.1 Picea mariana | reverse complement strand
CCAAATTTTATGGCCCTTACACAGTTCTAAAGTGTGTGGGACAAGTTGCATATCAGTTAGCTCTGCCCAGTCAGTCGAAGCTACATCCTGTTTTTCATGTCTCCTGCTTGAAGAAGGTGATTGGAACCAGGTGCCAACTTCAAACCAACCTTCCAGAGTTAGCAGAAGAAGGATCAATTTGGCTACAACCAGAAGCAGTTTTGGACCAGAGGGAGCGTCTCCTGGGTCAGCGAACCATCAAGGAAGTGCTCGTACAGTGGAAAGATATGACTCTAGCAGATGCCACTTGGGAACCAGCTACCATTCTACAGCAGTTTCCACATCTCAAGACTTGAGGACAAGGTTGTTTTTAAGGGGGCGGACATGTTAAGGTCCTAACCCGCACATAGGTAGATCAATGTATGTGGATGTAATAAAGTTCAATATTAATAAGACCTTTCAATAAAATAGAATAAGGCGTATGTAAGAAGACCTAATAGAAGCTTCCGCTTCTAGAAGGATCTTCCTCTAGATGCTTCTTTTTAGTATAAATAGGAGTCGAGGGTATGAGAACCCTAGCTTGGATATTATTGTAACAGAGCACTGCTCGATTGGAGGTTGCCCCCTCGAAGAGGCCTGTGAACATTGCTATCTGAATCAAGTGCTATTTCTGTTCAATTGCTATTTCTGTTGCTATTTCGTATATCATTTCTGTGTATTGTGAAGATTATGCTGGATATTATACTGTTATTCTATTATTTCTAGCATTTCGTTTCTGTTCTGCATATTTTATATATCTGGTATCTTGCACTCATCGGCATCGTTCACTGAATAGATTCCCAAACCGAAGGGGAGAAGTGGATCCAAAGAAGGCTGATGGGTACCCTCGCAAGGAAACAGGGGCCCCATCATTAGATGTTGGTAACCAAATATCTAACCAAATATCTCAGAAAATCAATATATTTGGTTAGGGCATTTCCAGTTGATAGAATCTTAATATATTTGGAACTATCACCAAATCAATAACTGGAAACTGCCTATGTAGAAAAACTTTCCAAGACAATGGATTATGGAGTAGTGAATGTCTAATTCACAGGAGAGATAAAACCACAAGCCAACACTGTTGTAGAACATATTTTTCTTAACTATCCATGACTCGGGGAAATATTCCAGAGAGTTAATTTTTAACGAGAAGAGAAAGATTTCAACCAAACGATAGGGAAAGAAACAAAAGAAAATTGGATTTCAGAGAAGGGTTGGTACTGTGAGATAACCAAGGAGTTGGAGAACCTTAAGAAATGTTGTAAACCCTAACTAAAAACTAGAGGGACAAACCAACATGATAAGATGCCTAGAAAAACAAAAACCAGTTCTCATACTAGTGCAATGTGTGAGTGCATTTTTTTCTTACCTATTCAGTGTAGTAGGAACACAGGATGCCTGGAGTCTCCCCTACTAGTACTCAGGATGGGACTACCACTGTGCTAGATGAGAATGGAGGGACGAATATCGCATAGGGAAAAAACACCCGACATACTCCATAGGAAACATTACAATGACCTGCCTCGGTATAGTCATAGTGGTTTTAGTGAAGGCTATGGATTAGTACCATACCATGTGATATGGCAGAGGTGGTTGGCATGCATTGGTCATAGTGGCTGATAAGTAACTCTTCAGGTACTATTGTAGGCGACCATTAATGGGTTAGATAGAAAACCTAAATTTGTGTCTGACACCCATGCTCTGACTTTATGCTAATTTATTGCAGAGTATGAAATGAAGTTAAGTAGAGTTACGACCAAACCCTCAAATCGCATCACGTCTTGTCTAGTCAAAGGTGTTACCTTACATGCCTATCGTATTAGCAATTTGGATGGGTAACGGTTTCGTTGGGGAAATCGTAATGATGCCCAACTAATGGTCAGATGACTAACAGGTCATTAACGTTAACACTTTCGGAAGACACAATAGCTTAATGATAATCGATAGTTTAATTGCGACCAATGTTCACAAGGCCTAGTATCCGACCAACTAAAAGAAATGCAAAATCCCATTGTATTAAAGCCTGTAATTCTATGGTTGAAGAAACATGTTTTTAAAAATCAAAACCTTATAGACCCTATAGGACACGAGCTGTGACCATACTTAAGGGTGATGGTATTTTTCTCATGGGGTCTTTTTTGTTTTTCTAATGTGAATGCTTATGTATAATGTGTATATAAATGATAACACCTATGGGAAAGGTTTTAATGCTAGTATGTATAGGAATGCCAATAGTATAAGGATAGTAGGTTTTTACTAACCTTTGATAACCATTAAATACCTGAGAGACTAGATTATAGCAAAGTTTACCCTGACCTTTATGTATAGATTTTCTATGCAATGTGAAATAACATAGAAAGAGAATCAGTTAGTTATAGTGGCAGTTAGTTGTATTGGTAATTGATAAATACATAACCTTGTGAAATAATTAATGATGACAATTACCTGTTTACATTAATTGTAAGTCTTTCGCGACAAGTTGTCCGAAAGAGAAGGAGTTTAATGTCGCTAAGAATTTTTTTAAAAATTCGGTAAATTTGGGGAACATTACATATGGTATCAGACAAAGGTTACAACATTTGGACCTTAAATAGCGCCAAAAATATTTTATTGGCACATATTTTTTGTTTTATGAAAAACTAACAAAACAATTACTGTTACAAATAGAAAAAAATAATTCGTGTTTTGATCATGGCAGCATAGAATGAAGCGAAGATCAGACTCGAGGGGAATCGTAAGAAAAGACCACTTGAAGAACAAAGGAAGAAAAATAACGGAATTTCACCTACCGCGGTTCTAGAAACTATGAGAAATCTCATTATGGAACTGCAAGTTTTCAAAGTAGATAATGAAAAACTAAAAAAGGCACAGCAAGAACAGCAGGAAATAAATTAAGTAATGATGCGTAACATAGTAACAAAGAAGAGCCTGAAGGATAATAATGAGGAACAAGAGGTCAGTAAAAGGGCCTCCAAAAATTTTGGTCCTGAAGGAGAGAAAGGGGACAACTCTTCCGAAGGTACACCATCAGCAGAAGATAAAACAACCACAAGAAGAAAAAGGAAACAAGTGGACCATCTTGAGGGAGAGTTTAAGAAAATCATATCGTCCCCCTTTGACGAGGAATCCAGGACATGAGAGGAGGGTGAAGCATGGTTACTAGACATAAACAAGTATTTCTAGATCTATAACTATTCCAACAATATAAAGGTTAGAATGGCCATCTATAATCTGAAAGGAAAAGATAGTATATGGTGGCAGGACTTGAAGTTGGCGAAGGGCTTCAAGGAAAAACATATGGAGTGGTCATATTTTAAGAAATACTTTAAGAAACCATATTTATTTGAAAGTTACTATGAAATAAAAAACAAAGAGTTTTATGAGCTACGACTCGGTCAAATGGCTATGCATGACCTGATAAACAAATTCTTGGAATTATTAAGGTTTGTGCCTTATATCTAAGCGAAAAAAGTAAATATCATGCAGTTCCTAATCTATTTACCATAGTCCTATAAGGACATAATCGAATTCAACAACCCCAAGTCCTTAAGTGGAGTTTTCAGGAAGGCCTGAATGTGTTACAATCAATACAAATAGTGGTCAGAATTTCCCAAGGCTTGAAAATACAAGCAACAATACTAAATGAGCCAACGGAAGAAGGAATACCAACCAACCCCTTTTAGGAACACAACAATGAGTTTTCCAAGTAAATATTTTAACTTCAATAACTAGAACACCCAAGGAGGTGGTAAACCAATCAATCTGGGAACAAACAAGTTTCGGGACAACACCAAAGAACCGTTAAAATACCGAGAATGTGGACAAAATAACTTAAGGAGGAACTGTCCATGTTTGACTTCAATGACCAGAACTATGGTTTATAACCTAGAGGAAGATTTTACGGTGGGAGATGTGGGCAGAAGTTTACATCGCATCAATGTAGCCATGGATGGTCAACAAGCTAATCACCAATCCACTATAGTGGAAGTTGAAGGTAAAGTTAACAATACTCGTGTTTCTGTTTTAATTGATCTAGGAACTACGTTGAGTTATATTGCTCCTGGTGTAGTGGATTCAAATAAACTTAAGAAAATAAGAAACACAAAATATTGGCTAGTACAACTAGCAACAGGAACAGAAAGAAAAGTATTTGATTTTATTTTCGACTGTGAGCTCAGTTTAGGTGGACAAAACACAAATATAAATCTAAACATTCTACCGTTAGGGTCTTCTGACATAATTATCAGAATGGACTAGTTAGAAAGGCATAAAACAGGTTTAGATTGTTATGAAAAATCACTCAAATATAAAGATGAGAATGACACTGTTAGGGCAGTTCAAGGCATACGAAAACCAATCTCATTTAGACATATTTCAGCTATGGAATTTGAAAAGTGCATGAGAAAAGGTTGTCATATTTATTCTATCCGAGTGACAAATCTGTTGGAAAAAGAAAATAACCTAGCTTAGAGAATTTAGTCGTATTACATGATTTTAGAGATGTGTTTGTTGATGAGATACCTGAATTTCCCCCAAGGAGAGAAATAGACTGTTCTATTGATCTACTACCTTGTTCAACTCTTATATCTAAGGCTCCCTACCGAATGAGTTTACCCAAATTAACAGAATTAAAGATTAAACTACAAGAATTGTTGGACAAGAAATACATCCGGCCAAGTGTCTCACCATGGGGAGCACCAGTCCTTTTTGTTAAAAACAAGGATGAAACTCTAAGGTTATGCATTGATTATAAACAGTTAAACAAGATGATGGTTAAGAACAAATACCCTTTACCTAAGATCAATGATCTGTTCGATCAAGTAGGTGGGACAATTTTTTTTTCTAAATTGGATTTAAGATCTGTTATCACTAGGTTAGAATAAAAGATGAGGACATAAGTAAAACAACATTCAGAATGAGATATGAACATTACAGATTTGTTGTTATATCATTTGGTCTCACTAATGCACCATCAACTTTTACGTGTTTAATGAACAACATTTTCAGTTAGTACTTAGATAATTTTGTCTTGGTGTTTATTGACGATATACTAGTGTATTCTAAAATAGAAGAAGAACACAAATAACATCTAAGGATAGTACTGTAAACCTTAAGAAAACACAAATTGCATGCTAAATTCTCCAAGTGTGACTTTTATCAAAAGAAGATACAGTACCTAGGACATGTAATATATGAAGAAGGCATTGCAATCGACCTAGAGAAAATCAGAGCCATCATGGAATGGTCGATCCCTAATGACATAGCGGATATCTGGTAATTCATGGGAATCACCGAATATTACCACAGATTTATAGAGGGATTCTCCAAGATTTCTTACCCTATGAAATCTTTACAAAAGAAGGGAACCAAATTTAATTAGACACGGAAGTGTTAGGATAGTTTTAACAAGTTAAAGGAATTGTTAACAATCGCACCCATTTTAAAGGTAGTAGACCCAAATAAAGACTTCATAGTCTGCGTGGATGTGAGTAAAGAAGGTTTGGCGGGTGTCCTAACTCAAGAAGGGAACGGTATTTGTTATGAGTCTCGAAAACTAAAGGAGTACGAACGAAGCTATGTCACTCACAACTTAGAGTTACAAGTTGTCATCCACGCATTAAATATGTGGTGACACTATATAATGGGCAGAAAATTTATGTTATTGACTGATAATAGTGGTGTGAAATTTTTGTTTAGTCAACTAGACCTTAACGCAAGGCAAGCAACATGGATGGCCTTCTTGAGAGAATTCGACTTCGAGGTAAGACACATCAAGGGTAAGGAAAACAAGTTGGTTTATGCTTTAAGTAGAATAATTCATGGGTTGTTTGAAATAAACATTATCAGGTCTGAAAGTGACCTTGAGCAAAGGATAAAGACTGCAAGTAATAATGACAAAAAATACCTTAAAATAGTGGCATATTTACAAAATAACGCAAAAAATTGACATAAGACACATCTAAGTTTGGACATAAATGGTCTACTAAGATTTAAAAACAGATTATATATACCAGATTTTGTTGATTTAATACTAACAATTTTGGATGAAGTACACAAGAAACCATATTCCAGTCATCTTGGATACCAAAAAACACTAACAACACTAAGGAAGTTATCTTATTGGCCTAATATGAAGAGAAAAATAGAAGAATGCTTGTCTAAGTGCCAAGATTGTCAACAGGTGAAGTATGAAAACCAACACCCAGTCGGTCTATTGTAGCCTCAACCTGTGCTAAAATGGAAATGGGAGACAATATCATTGGATTTTATCACAGGTTTTCCTAGAACTCAAAAACATAATGATTCAATTMTGGTAGTAATTGATAATATTAGTAAGTATGCACACTTTATTCCTGTAAAGTATACTTTTAAAGCTATTAACATTGTTGAAATATTCATGAAAGAAGTTTTTAGACTACATGGTATTCCAAAAATGGTGATTTCAGATGCAGACGTAAAATTCACATCTACATTTTGGAAAKAATTGTTTGTAGGGTTAAATACTAAATTGAATTTCAACACAAGCTACCATCCACAAATGGATGGGTAGACTGAACGAACAAACAAAATCGTGGAAGATATGTTAAGAATTTTAGGAAAAAACCAAGTAAGTGGRAATACTACCTACACTTGGTGGAATTTTTTACAACAATGGTTATGGTAAGAAAGGTACAACATAATTTAAAGGAAGCACATGAAAGACAAAAAAGTTACGCAGACCTAAAAAAAAGACGCTAGGAATTCCAAGTGGGAGACCATGTTTATTTAAAAATCAAAGCCAGAAGAAGTTCACTAAAGCTAGGGAATTGTCCCAAGTTGGCACCTAGGTTTTATGGCCCTTTCAAGATCTTAGCTTGAATTGGGCCAGTGGCATACCAACTTGCACTTCCTGCAAATATGAAAATTCATAATGTATTTCATGTTTCTTTGTTAAAATATGATGTGCATGATCCTACTCACATGATTGATTGGAACATGGTGCAGGTGGAGCCAGAAGGTGAGTTCCAAGCGGAACCTCTACGCATTTTGGACATGAGAGAAATAACACAACAGAACAGAGTCGCTGCCCAGGTAAAAGTATAATGGAAGCACCTTAGTCTTGAGGAGGCCACTTGGGAATTGGAGGGAGATTTGCAGAAATATCAACCAACCTTGTTCCGAGAAAGGAACGAACATTGAGGAAAGTGTTGTACTAAAGGGGGAAAGGATGTAACATCCACAAGGTTAAATTATTATTGAAGTTTGGAAAAATACTTAGGAATTTATTTTTATTTTTGGTAAATTCGAAATTGGAAAATTATTGCCATTTATGGAAATTTCGTATTTCGAATTTACTTGATTGTAATTTATTTTTGGTGACTGTTGGGAAAAGATTTGTTTTCGCAACCAACTCTTTGACTATGACACTTGTAAGAAACAATTTTTTTTTATATTTATTTCTGAGAGAAAAATGGAACAACTAGGTTGAAATCAACTGGCCATGACTCCATGAGTGGGGAACATGTTGGAACTACCTCAGGGTTAAATGTTACAAGTGGAAAATCAGGAATTTGGCCATTGGCAGCCCATGAAAATCAAGGATTTGTAAATCTACAAAAATTCCGAAGGAGAAAAGACCTAGGCACAAATGCTTTTTCATATATAGCATATGGGAGGAGGCAAGACGTTGCCCAGTATGCTAAGGAGACGTTATCACTTGTTGTTATGAGCACTGGTTTGCGAGTGTGAGGCAAGGAGAATTTTTCTAATTCTGGAAGAGGACAATAGCTAAGGAGGAGTTCTGAAGTTCACCCTCATCAATTCATGGTTAGGATAGAGGGTGAATGGAACAAGTAGGTTGGTTGTTCCATTCTATGGTTGGGAAAAAATTGGTTGTTCCATTTGTTGTTTCAACATTTTACTCAGATATGTCCATCTACTCTTCCCTGGTTGAATTTTTGTTGATTAAATAGTTGATAGCATACATTTTACTTATTTCTGGATGAATGCCCTGCTGTTATATGTATGATATAATGCATCTACTTATTCTATTAGAATGAAATAAATAATTGAAAAACTTTTACAGTTGACTTGATTTAGTAAACTTGAATTGAGAGCTATTATGTGTGTTAGATTTTAGGCGAGAGTTTGCATATTCGAGAAAAATACTCTCTGAACTACTTTTATGAATGCATAATTAAGTACGAATATGTTAAATACTTGTTATAGATTCCTTTTTTTATATAAGAACAGACCTACAGGAATTCTATGTATATTTTAGAAGTTGTAGTAAATCTACACAGAATAACATGACTTCCATAAAAATCATAAACTATACTCTAGTTGTAGAGTTATATATATATATAATCRCTCCAAACTGTCTAACTGTACAACTACCCAACGAAATATTGAGTGACTTTTCAGAGTAGAAATCTATATGAACACATGTTGCTGCCATTACAAAGTATTATGAGTTATGTAAATATCTAATACAAAAAACAAATTATTTGACCACTACAAAAATGTTCTCATGAAATAYGACTGTATTTATTATAGAAGAAGGTTATAGTTTTTCTCCTTTTTAATAACCTCAGAAATAAATGTACAAGCGACATAAATGCCTAATAAATACACTACCTATTAAAGAGTGTGCATAAGATGATTCTTTAAACTCTATATATAGTATATGTAACCAAAACTTTGGAATAGTGAGATTCATAATCCATACGAGGTTTTCCCCTTCTTTGCTTTCCACCAAGGATTGAATTTACAAGTAAATCAACTACCCTTGGAAGCCTGGGGTAACATTATCATATCAAAAGAACCTTACTGTGAAACTCTGTACCATAGTGGATAGAACCTGGAAACTATGTCTAAAAATATGGATGTCGAAACTCGAATACCTTTTTCGAGTCTAATGATAAACAGGTCCCTTGAGCATGTAGATACGAATCCTGCAATAGATTACAGGAATTAGTAAAGGGAGTTATGAGGAAGCAAAGGAGTAATACAAAAAAAAATTATATTCAAAAGCTAGTAAATAACAAAATTTAAACATGAGAAATAAGTCACATACAGGATAAATTAAGGAAATTTAATACTGAAAAATTAACACAATATTTTTACTTAGCTTGCAGTTGGTGTAGGAGCCTTTCCCATCGACATCGTTGAGCGAATAGATCCCTAGCCCGAAGGGGAGAAGTGGATCCAAAGAAGGTTTATGGGTACCCTCTCGAGGAAATAGGGGCCCCATCATTAGATGTTGGTAACCAAATCTCTAACCAAATATCTCATAAAATCAATATACAAGAAGCAAATGTTAAATATAGAATTATAAATAGCGTACAGTATAAAATGTACTCCACAGGAATTGCACAAATTCAGATCACAGGACAATGATAGGAGTTTCTCTACCCTCATACTTACCAAAAATATTACAGGTCGATGAAAAATAACAATGAAACTATAACAGATTTCTGGATACTTAAATCCATGTTCTTTTCTTTCATACGAAGCAACGAGTTTTAGACCGGTTAATTACTAGATTTCCAGACTGGAGAATAATGTTAAAATTCGCTAAGGTTTTTAATCTTTGAAATGATTTACACAGTGGGAATCATAACCTTGTGCCTGTGCTTGTACAAGCACGAACAGGGTGAATAGAATAATCATTGATTAAAATAAACCTTACACAACACTCAAGAAATCCTCACCGTAGCTACAGATTTGACTTACGAATTCACAACCTTCAAACCGAGTATGCTAGCCTAAACCAAATCAAAATATATAGAGAACCCAGTAGGGGACAAACAATATAAATTTGAAGTAACGAAGAACCCTCGCGAAGAAAATTATGGGTCACACAAGAACATAGGCGTTGGATTTTTTTAGGAGAAACTATAATAAAAGTTAATCATTGGTTTTGTAACAATAGGTATTATGCAAGCATATCCCAAACAAATACCAAGTTAAAACTTAGAGTAACGACGAAGGCTATTTCTAGTTGACAAAGCCCTAATATATTTGGAACTATCCCCAAATCAATAACTGGAAACCGCCTATGTAGAAAAACTTTTTGAGACAACGAATTCTGGAGTAGTGAATGTCTACCTCACATGAGAGATAAAACCACAAGACAACACCATTGTAGAAGATATTTTTCTTAACTATCCATGAGTCAGGGAAATATTCCAGAGAGTTAAGTTTTAACGAGAAGGGAAATCTTTCATCCAAATGACAGGGAAAGAAACAAAATAAAATTGGATTCCAGAGAAGGGTTTGTACCGTGAGATAACCGGGGAGTTGCAGATCCTTAAGAAACATTGTAAACCTTAACTAAAAACCAGAGGGATGGACCAACATGATAAGCTACCTAGAAAAACAACAACCAGTTCTCATACTAATGAAATGTGTGAGTGCATGTTTTTCTTACTTGTTCAGTGCGGTAGGAACACGAGACGCCTGGAGCCTCCCCTACTAGTACTTAGGATGATACTACCACTGTTCTAGACGAGAATGGAAGTATGGATATCGTGTAGGGAAAGAACACTGACGTACTCCATAAGAAACGTTACAATGACTTGGCTCGGTATCATCACAGTGGTTTTAGTGAAGGATACCGATTAGTACCATACCATGTGACGCGTTGAAGGTTTTCATCCTCCTTTGGTCACAGTGGATGATAGGTAACTCTTGAGGTACTATTGTAGGAGACCATTAATGGGTTAGATAGAAAACTTAAATCCGTGTCTGACACCCCTATTCCAACTTCATGCTAATTTATTGCAGAGTATGAAATGTAGTTAAGTAGGGTTATGATCATACCC
>JASDQU010096166.1:4929-15774 GCA_032191745.1 Picea mariana | reverse complement strand
GACTGTATTTATTATAGAAGAAGGTTATAGTTTTTCTCCTTTTTAATAACCTCAGAAATAAATGTACAAGCGACATAAATGCCTAATAAATACACTACCTATTAAAGAGTGTGCATAAGATGATTCTTTAAACTCTATATATAGTATATGTAACCAAAACTTTGGAATAGTGAGATTCATAATCCATACGAGGTTTTCCCCTTCTTTGCTTTCCACCAAGGATTGAATTTACAAGTAAATCAACTACCCTTGGAAGCCTGGGGTAACATTATCATATCAAAAGAACCTTACTGTGAAACTCTGTACCATAGTGGATAGAACCTGGAAACTATGTCTAAAAATATGGATGTCGAAACTCGAATACCTTTTTCGAGTCTAATGATAAACAGGTCCCTTGAGCATGTAGATACGAATCCTGCAATAGATTACAGGAATTAGTAAAGGGAGTTATGAGGAAGCAAAGGAGTAATACAAAAAAAAATTATATTCAAAAGCTAGTAAATAACAAAATTTAAACATGAGAAATAAGTCACATACAGGATAAATTAAGGAAATTTAATACTGAAAAATTAACACAATATTTTTACTTAGCTTGCAGTTGGTGTAGGAGCCTTTCCCATCGACATCGTTGAGCGAATAGATCCCTAGCCCGAAGGGGAGAAGTGGATCCAAAGAAGGTTTATGGGTACCCTCTCGAGGAAATAGGGGCCCCATCATTAGATGTTGGTAACCAAATCTCTAACCAAATATCTCATAAAATCAATATACAAGAAGCAAATGTTAAATATAGAATTATAAATAGCGTACAGTATAAAATGTACTCCACAGGAATTGCACAAATTCAGATCACAGGACAATGATAGGAGTTTCTCTACCCTCATACTTACCAAAAATATTACAGGTCGATGAAAAATAACAATGAAACTATAACAGATTTCTGGATACTTAAATCCATGTTCTTTTCTTTCATACGAAGCAACGAGTTTTAGACCGGTTAATTACTAGATTTCCAGACTGGAGAATAATGTTAAAATTCGCTAAGGTTTTTAATCTTTGAAATGATTTACACAGTGGGAATCATAACCTTGTGCCTGTGCTTGTACAAGCACGAACAGGGTGAATAGAATAATCATTGATTAAAATAAACCTTACACAACACTCAAGAAATCCTCACCGTAGCTACAGATTTGACTTACGAATTCACAACCTTCAAACCGAGTATGCTAGCCTAAACCAAATCAAAATATATAGAGAACCCAGTAGGGGACAAACAATATAAATTTGAAGTAACGAAGAACCCTCGCGAAGAAAATTATGGGTCACACAAGAACATAGGCGTTGGATTTTTTTAGGAGAAACTATAATAAAAGTTAATCATTGGTTTTGTAACAATAGGTATTATGCAAGCATATCCCAAACAAATACCAAGTTAAAACTTAGAGTAACGACGAAGGCTATTTCTAGTTGACAAAGCCCTAATATATTTGGAACTATCCCCAAATCAATAACTGGAAACCGCCTATGTAGAAAAACTTTTTGAGACAACGAATTCTGGAGTAGTGAATGTCTACCTCACATGAGAGATAAAACCACAAGACAACACCATTGTAGAAGATATTTTTCTTAACTATCCATGAGTCAGGGAAATATTCCAGAGAGTTAAGTTTTAACGAGAAGGGAAATCTTTCATCCAAATGACAGGGAAAGAAACAAAATAAAATTGGATTCCAGAGAAGGGTTTGTACCGTGAGATAACCGGGGAGTTGCAGATCCTTAAGAAACATTGTAAACCTTAACTAAAAACCAGAGGGATGGACCAACATGATAAGCTACCTAGAAAAACAACAACCAGTTCTCATACTAATGAAATGTGTGAGTGCATGTTTTTCTTACTTGTTCAGTGCGGTAGGAACACGAGACGCCTGGAGCCTCCCCTACTAGTACTTAGGATGATACTACCACTGTTCTAGACGAGAATGGAAGTATGGATATCGTGTAGGGAAAGAACACTGACGTACTCCATAAGAAACGTTACAATGACTTGGCTCGGTATCATCACAGTGGTTTTAGTGAAGGATACCGATTAGTACCATACCATGTGACGCGTTGAAGGTTTTCATCCTCCTTTGGTCACAGTGGATGATAGGTAACTCTTGAGGTACTATTGTAGGAGACCATTAATGGGTTAGATAGAAAACTTAAATCCGTGTCTGACACCCCTATTCCAACTTCATGCTAATTTATTGCAGAGTATGAAATGTAGTTAAGTAGGGTTATGATCATACCCTCAAATCGCATCACCTATCTTCTAGTCAAAGGTGCTCCTTTACATGCCTATCGTATTAGCAATTCGGATGGGTAGCGGTTCTATTGTGGAAATCATAATGATGCCCAACTTGTGGTCAAATGACTAACAGGTCGTTAATGTTACCACTTTCAGAAGACACAACAGGTTAATGATATTCGAGAGCTTAATTGCAACTAATGTTTACAAGACCTAGTATCTGACCAACTAAAAGAAATGTAAAATCTCATTGTATTAAAGCATGTAATTCTATGGTTGAAGAAACATGTTTTTAAAAATCAAAATTGTATAGACCCTATAGGATATGAGTTGTGACCATACGTAAGGGTGATGGTATTTTTTGCATGGGGTCTCCTTTGTTTTTCTAATGTCAATGTTTATGCATAAAGTGGATATAAATGATAATACCTATGGTAAAGGTTTTAATTCTAGTATGTATAGCAATGCCAATAGTATAAGGCTAGTAGGTTTTTACTGACCTTTATTAACCATTAAATACCCGAGAGACTAAGGTATAGAAAAGTTTACCCTGACCTATATGTATAGATTTTTTGTGCAGTGTGAAATAACTCAGAAAGAGAATCAGTTAGTTATAGTGGCAATTAGTTGTATTGATAACTAATAAATACATAACCTTGCGAAATAATTAATGAATAAAATTACCTGTTTACATTAATTGTAAATCGTTCATGATAAGTTGTCCAAAAGAGGAGGAGTTAATGTGCCTAAGCTTTTTTTTTAATTTGGTAAATTTGGGGAACATTATAGTAACTGGATGAAAAATGATAAATAAATCAAGATGTGATCAACATAAACTTACTATCATGGTCTATCTTCTCCTTCACTTTCTTGATGTTGTCTTATTATTTTCTTCATTGACGGTTATAGAAACTATCACAACTGCTACTTCTTGGCCTTCTTTGGTTAGTTTATCATTTGCCTTTTTAAGCCAATCTTCAATGTGGTTTTTCATTGACGCAACATTTATTTCATGCATGATTTTAATATGGAATAAGTTTCCTTCCAAGTCTCTTAAATCATGAGAAATTTCATGTATTTCCTCCTCAATATCCTGATTTTTCACAGAATAATCAACCAAATAATTATCTGTTTCTTCTTCATTATATTCAATTATACCATAAAATTTCTCAACTCATAACATTTTTGATATCTCAACTTGTTAATCAAATTGTTTCTTTGTCATAAACATTGAATTGAGAATCAACTTAGGGTCTTGTACCTCATCAGTGCTTCCTGCCAGATCTATCTCTGTGAGTCTTTTGAACAATTCTTCTCCTTTTAGTATGGTTTCTCTACATGCTTGGACAATGTTATTCAAATTCTTTATCTTTTCCTTCCAACAAGCATTTAGTTGTTTAATTCGACTTGGAGAAGAGAAATCATCTTCTCTTATTTTCAATTATGTCATATTTTATACTTTTTTTACAAATGGAAATACAACATCAACACAGACACCTTCTTCATTTTTTAAATTAGCTTGTAGATACTCATGAAAAACATGTCCCTTTGAACCGAAAGAAACGATATTTTTTTATACCTTTGATGCTTTTGTTATCAATAGAATTCACTTTTTAATTCTTTTCTATACATAACTTCAGATTGTTGTGAGTAAAATAGAATATCCTTTTAGCGTAATGGCATGTGTAGCTAGTTTAACCATTTCCAAAGGACTTGTCAGGATTGGAAGAGCCATTAAGGCATTTTCAAATTCTCTAATCCTTTCTTTTAACTTATCATTTTCAACTTCCAGACCATCAATATAATAGTCAAGAGAATCCCCAGTTTCTCTATGTATTTAGAAATTTGGGATGTTGCATCTCCTTCATGTCAACCTTTGAGAGAGATTTTCACTTTTTACGCTTTTGGTCACTTATTTCTATAATCAACTTTTAGACTCCTTATAAAAAACAACACTTTGAAAAGAAAAGGATTCCTCTTGACTAAAGGTCTCATTTGCAATGACTTCCAATAAAGAATTTTGTTGAGCCATATTTTCTGGTTATTCCATTGTGGGAAATATTTTCTCAATATCTACCTCTAAATCCATGTCCTCTATAGAAAATCTTTGGATGTTGTTTTCTATAAGATTATCATCTTCCTCCTGCACTAAATTCTTCCTTTTCTTTCTCATAGGGAACTTATGTTAACTCTAGATTTTCCTAGGGGGAGAATTATTCACTCCCCCTCCACTTGAACTACTGTTGAAAACCTTTCTAAATGGGTGAGTCATTGGAGTATTGTTCCGGGATGTGGAATTTTTTGGAGTAAAAATTGTACAATGGTGCTCCCTTCACTGGTAACTTTTCCATTTTTTCTATAAAAATCATTAATACTGAGTAGTGTTTCATGGTCACCAACATCGTGTATAGGAGTACTTTGGTTTTTACCTTCTTCTTCTTCATTCAATATAGTCTGGATGAATGAGTTATAGAATCCCATTGAAAGCATATGTTCTACAAAGATTTTTTTAGGATCAAAACCCTTTATCTTTTCAGCATACTTTAAATTCACATTGTTAAAGTGATTTGCAAACTCGTCAATTTTATTTATGTTTTTGAACATAAAATCTCAATTCTTCCAAGGTAGGGGAATAATTTTTTTTTGCTTTTTTCATGGAAAAAATGTAGCCAAAAGTTATACTACCTTTCCACCACTATAATGAATAATTTGTCAGATACATGATACGAGAGTAAGGAAGGATTTTATTTGGAAATAATATCCTTACGACACTATGATTCTCCATGTGTTATATCATTCCCTTTTATCTAAGAATTTTTTAGCTTGGTCAGACATCCTTGTAAGATTTTCATGCAACAACAACCTTTTGAAGACTAAGACAAAATCATTATAAAATCCATAAAAATACAGAGGGGTCTTATGTCTTTGTAGTGTCTGATACCAGAAGGTAGTTGAATCTATTTCATGATTCAGCCTCTTAATTATGGTAAAGTTTGGAAATTAACAACAATATACAATAGAGAATATCAGATAAGAATCCATAAAGAATTTTTGTGCTTTTTATAGTGTGATAAATGGGACGATATTTTAATAGAAATCAGTTTTCCCTATTCAAAGATGCCTTGTTCTTTCACCGTAAACTATAGAATATATAAAATCATGTGAGAAATAGTAACAGTTCTTTCCTGACCTATAAACCTAGTAAACAACCATGCAATTTCGTGATAGGGGTTTTTGAAAGACTCAACCTGGATCATGGTTATGTATTCTGCAATAGATGAAGGATTCTACAAATATTCAGGACAGTGGTCAAGACCATTATTATGTTTCCTTAGAAAATATTTGTAGTCTTCTTCTTTGAAGGTAAGGGTCAGCTCTGAGAGCTTCAACATCTTGCAAAGAAATTGTAGTGAGATGGAAATCAGAGAATTATCTTGGAGTTGTATAATACTCTAGCTTGGCATGTACTTCTCAACACACCATGCAACAAGTTATTTACAATCAAAAACCTCAGGAACAAACCATATGTGAGCGATTTCATACGCCCAAATTACATCTTACTATGTAGAAGGGGAGGATTAATATGAATATTCTCTTGACCACTGAAGTTTTTGGTGTTCACGACCAAAGATATTTAAAGTATCACCGCAAAATTGTTGTCTAGTTGATGCTGCCATAGTTTGACGAGAGTATTCATTCAGTTGGATAATGACTTCAAATAAATATTTTTAGAGAGATGATGATAAAACAATCCGTTGAAAAATGGAGAATTAGTGAAATTTAGTGATAATTCCTCAAGCCTTTCGCCATTAATGAAAACCTTTTTGGAGCCTGCACAACACTTGTTAGCATTAAATAACACTTAGGGAATATTGGAAAAATAAAGAGAATGGTGGGGACGAAGGATAGAAAATTTTAATAGGGATATTTTCATGAACCCGCCAACCCAAGAACCCAAAAACCCGCGATTATGGATGATCAAAAAATATGTTAAGTGTAGAAAGGCGGTCGACTAAAATCGCATGTAGAAGGAATCAAATACTTAGGGGCTTGGCACCCGCAAGAAGTATGATGGTCAAAATGTATATCATAGAACTTTGGTTGCAAAGTGAATATCATGAAACTTGGAGGATGAGGGATCGAATCCGCAAACCCGCGAAGTTGAAAAAATGGCAAAGTATAGTGTATAAACAGACTTATGATATGGGAAATTGGATGGAGATGAAGGTCTGCGAACCCACGAACCCGCGATCATTGAAAAATGACTAGGTATGTTAACTATAAAGAGAGAGAAGAAGGGATACATGAATCAGGGAAACAAGGGGACCTGTAGAAGAGGGAAAATAAATGGAAAAAAGAATTTGGGAAACTAGAGAGGGGAAGGAAAAACCTATAAACAAGAAACGATCTCAACAAGTTACTAGATATCATTTTTTATGAGAGACTGTAAATATGGGTGATATTTATTTAGAATCATGTAAATCAAAAGACTAATTGAATCATATATTCAAAAATTCATTAGAAATATATGTTTTTGAATTTCTTCGCATAATTTGGGAGTGATAGATGCTAACATATTCAGTTGATGTAATTAAAGAGTGATCATAAATGATATTTTAAATGACTTGGTTAAGTATTTTTCATGAGTTGATTTACCATTTAGAAATTAAAGACAATAAGAAGTATCTTTAATGAAAGAATGTAGCATCGATCATAAATAATAAATAACATAAAATGAGCATTAAGAAAAAAAAAACATAACGCCAAAGCTTTATAACGAAGTTCGACAAATTTTCCTATGTCTTTGGGCCTATCATTAGTGGGGGAGGATTTCTTATTAATATTGAATTCTTCAAAAGTACATCAGAATTACATCAATTTTTTCTCTGACTGACACAACAATGTTCTTCTTTTTCTTAGGAACTCAATGTAACAAACAACACTGAAAAACGTGGATTAGAACTCCCATAAATGGCCTCCAAAGTTCAACTACTCTCCTCGGTTCCCTGCATAAAAATGACTTTATCTCTACAAATTCACATCATTATTTTGTTATAAACTTTTTTCCATGGGAAAAATGATGGGTTTAAATAAAACTTGATTTGGCAGTCACATGCCAACATCCTCCCTAAATTTGGGCTCAACCTGGGCTCCAGATCCTAAAAAAAGGGCAAAATCCCATTAAAACGATCCTAACTAATACAAAAAAATCCAATTATATTGTTAAAAAACCCATATTTGGAAAATATGTGGTGCTCCCCCTAGTGGTCTTCTCTTGGTTGTATGGAAATCCATGTGGTCGGGCACCAGGGCCAAACGACACCCATGCCCAAGGTTCTCAGCCCCTGATCTTATGCTCTTGGTCAATTAGAAGGTGCCTTGGTTGACAGGAAACCCCCTCTGACCGAGTGCTAACCCCAAAAGTCTACACTAAATCAAATTTAAAATGATAATGTGCCATAGGTTTTAACAAGTAACACATCTGCCTTGGTGGCTAGTGCGTGGTGGTTAGGTCGTTGCT
The DNA here is from genome assembly GCA_032191745.1 of Picea mariana. Classification (NCBI taxonomy): domain Eukaryota; kingdom Viridiplantae; phylum Streptophyta; class Pinopsida; order Pinales; family Pinaceae; genus Picea; species Picea mariana. The sequence continues at coordinate 7,969 of JASDQU010096166.1, read as the reverse complement.
TTCCTAGGAGGTCAGGAGGTCAATCCGTCGAAGGTACACAACAAATTTTTGACCTGGGTATTCTTCGCCTTATCCAAGGTGCCATGTGGAACCCTGTCATTGGGCCACTTTTCATCACTTGATTGGACCGTACACATAATAGGATGCACAGTCACCGACCTAGTCAGTCGCCAACTCAACAAGACAGTCATCTCGTACTGCCACCTGTCCAACCTTGAGCCAGCGACCTATCTCCATGTCACTGCCATCCTGTCACTCATACTTCCATGTGCAAAATATATTACTGGGCCATGTCATTGTACGGACTACGAAATCAACATATGTATAGTCCACATGTCAATTTCATATTGTTCCAACTCAGTTGTCAAAATGCCAAATCTACATGCGACGTGTCAGCCTCTACTACTGTCACATCAACATGATAATTTCATCGTTATGTCATGCTGACATCATATTCCATGCGTCATGTTGACGTACTACTAAGGTCAATAGTACAAACTATTTATTTTGACTTTTTGCGTGTTTGGGAAAAAATTCAGACTACGATAACTTTGCCATACAGAGTCCAGTTTCGAAAAAGAATATATTGTCAAAATTGACACACTGAGCATTAAGCAGTGATGTTGGTTTTGTACAAATATGAGAACTTGAAATTTTTGGCCTTTTTGGATCCATTTGGATCACACCTCCCCACTGAGACCTTTTGGTCCTCTGAAAGGATATTAACCAAACATCAAGTGCGAGATATGACTCCCCACTTGTCCTTTGTCTATCGAATTTGTCCTGTGCACCTGCCACATCATAATCAATTGCAAAATAACCATGATAAACGAACACATATTGTTAGACATATTCATTTATTCACATCCTTCTGAATTGACTACCATGCATGTAGAAAACATTAGCAACAACAACCATATCAGAAACATGATTGTAAATGAACCAGGTATGTTCTTCTTTATAGGTCTGCAAGAAAAAAACTCATCTTGAAGCAGAGTATGGCTATATCTACATGCTATGACCATTTTACTTTTTGGCTTAAGATTAATAGGCACAATTATAGGCTTATTGCTTGCATAACATTCCTTCTTTAATTCTTCCATTGTAAAAAGAGATTTATTCCCTTTGATATGTTGAACATGCACAACATATTTTGATCCTTATTTAGTTAACTGATATAGATTATGTTCCCTAAAGAAGATTTCTTTTCTATCATATAAATTAGTAATACCCAAGAGAATTCCACATGCCTCTAGCGGCACCACATCGCATATTAATTCATCCACAAACTTAGATGTAGTTGCAAACTTGATGACACATTGCTTTGTTATGGACAACTTGTGATTTTTTCTTATCCAATTTAGTGAATTGGGTTTGTGATGTAACTTAGTTTTCAATCCTAATTCCTTAACCACTTATTCGGAAATTAAATTAGCTTGATATCCAATATATAACAAAGGGTTGATCTTGGTATGTTTCACAATGACCCTTATATGAATCTATTTACTTCTAGAATCATAACCATAAAAAATTTTACCTGACAAACCAATTGTTGTGATTTTAGTCACATCTCCTGAATCTGACCCCAAGTCTATTGGCTATGCTATTGCTGCAACTTTTTTCCTCCCTTTCCTCTCTTTGAACGACTTTGGTTTCTTCTATGGGTGCAATTGCCAACAATTCTCATCATCGTGCCCTTCTTTCTTGCAATTCTTGCAATAGAGATTCTCTTCCTTCACTGTAATTGAGTTTGATTTCTTCACATTACCTTTTCCTTTTCCTTCTTTCTTTGAATATGATTCCACTAATACACCAACTCCAGTTTTCCGTGCTTCAATAAAATTTCCTTGAACAAAAACCTCATGAATAATAGTATGTCCAAACATAAACATAGTATTACGAATATGTGTAGGAAAACCTCCTTTATACTTCATCAGAGTTTCTTGTATATGTAATGGAATATTTAACAACAAATCCATCTCACAAAATTCATTTGTGTATTCTTTCACCGATTGTTATTTTCTTAATCTAAGACTTTTCCATTCAATTAAATCCTTCTCCTTATACCCCAAAGGATAGAACTATTTTCTGTAATCCCATTAAAACGGGCCTAAATAATACAAAAAAGTCCAATTATATAGTTAAAAAACCTGTATTTGGAAATTATATGGTGCTCCCCCTAGTCTTTCGCTCTTGGTCATATGGAAATCCATGTGGACGAGCACTAGGGCCAAATGGCACTCGCGCCCATGGTTCTCATCCATCGGTCCTATGCTCTTGGTCATGTTGAAGTCACGTTCGTCGATGGGTAGTCCCCGCCTACAGGACGTTCACCCACAAAATCCACAATAAATCAACTTTAAAATGATAATGTTCCATATGGTTTGATAGGTAACACATCCGACTTGGTGGCTATCACCTGGTGGTTAGGTTTTTTCTTGCCCGGGAAGTCAGATGGTTGATCAACTGGAGGTGCACAACAATTTTTTGACTCGGGTCTTCTTGGAATCATCTGCGGTGCCACATGGCTCCCTGTGATTGGGAGACTTGTTGTCACCTGATTGGACAATACACATATTTAGCTGCAGAACCACTAACCCGTTTAGTTGCCAACTCGACGACACATTCAGCCCGTACCGCCACATGTTCAACTCGGAGCCTGCTACCTCTCATCACATCACTTCCATCCTTTCATCTGTGATTCCATGCATTAAGTTTCCACTTGACCATGTATTCATATGGGCTGCCACTTCAACATCCATACAGTCCATGTGTCAATTCTGTATCATGCCAACTCAACCATGAAGACGCCAAATCTACATGACATGTGTCAGCCTTTGGTGTTTCCACAGAGCATGCTGAAATCTGTTGGATCATGTTGTCATTGATGCCAATGGTTTGATTGATTGATGTCATTGATTGATGTCAAGTGATTGATTGATGTCAAATGATTGATTGATTGATGATTGATGTAATATAATATGTATTGTCCTTGATGAGAATGCATAGATGAAGATGGATCAATGAGTTGTCATTGATA
>JASDQU010096164.1:13105-25632 GCA_032191745.1 Picea mariana | reverse complement strand
TGGCTGGTTTGGAGACCAAGTTACTATTTAGCACAGCCTATCACCCTCAAACCGATGGACAGATGAAAAGAATGAACTAAATACTAGAAGACATACTAAGAATGCATGTAATGCATCAACCCAGGAAGTGGGAAGACTACTTGCCACTGGTGGAGTTCATCTACAACAATGTCTACCAAGAATCCTTAAAGATGAGTCCCTTCGAAGTCCTCTATGGTAGGCCTTGCAACACTCTTGTCAGCTGGAGTAATCCCGTAAACAGAATTTCTTTTGGACTCGGCATGTTGAAAGAAATGGAACAACAAAAACCTAAAGGTCTCTCAGAATCGACAGAAAAGTTACGTCGACCAAAAGAGAACCCCAAGAGAGTTCAAAATGGGAGACCATGTATATCTCAAAGTTAGGCCCAGGAAGAGTTCCCTGAAAATGGGAGCTTGTGCCAAGTTGACACCTCGGTATTGTGGACCCTTTGAGGTTCTAGATAGAGTGGGACCTATAGCCTATAGGCTAGCACTTCCTCCCACAGTAAAAGCACATAATGTTTTCCATGTTTCATTATTGAAGAAATACGTACATGATTCTAATCATATAATTAACTGGTCTGTGATCCAGGTGGAACTGGAGGGAGAATTCCTACCAGAACCTCAATGCATACTGGACAGAAAGGAAACCCCGCTCAAGAACCGAACCATTGCACAGGTCAAGGTGCAATGGAGACATTTTGGCCCCGATGAGGCTACATGGGAAATGGAGGATGCCATGAAACAAACATATCCGATTTTGTTTACCTTTGTACATACATGTCATATTGATTGATAGAACATTGAGGACGATGTTCCTTTAAGGGGGAGGGAAGTGTAACACCCTTTTCGAAAGTTTATCCAAGGACCTACTGGAGGATTTTATGGCGTAAGTCTTAAAACCCTACACGAGAGAGAATGGTCCTCTTAGACTTTAACATTTCAGTATTTCGGCACCCGAGGTACCTAAGTGCGAGTTCCCTTGTACCCGCAAGTCCCGAAACCCCAACTCGCGATATCACGAAATGACAGCGGATGGATTGGTTAGGACATTTCGGTGTCTCGGCACCCGGGGTATCTAAGTGTGAGTTTCCTTGTATTCACAAGTCTCGAAACCCCGACTTGCGAAATCTCGATGGAAGAAAACCTGAAATAAGATGAGCAGGTTGAAGAGTTGGTATTTCGGTGTTTCGACACCCCGGGTACCTAAGTGTGAGTTTCCTTGTACTCGCAAGTCCTGAAACCCCAACTTGCGAAATCCTGATGGAAGAAACCCCGAAATAAGATGAGCAGGTTGAAGAGTTGGTATTTCGATGTTTCGGCACCTGGGGTACCTAAGTGTGAGTTTTCTTGTACTCGCAAGTCCTGAAACCCCAACTTGCGAAATCCCGATGGAAGAAACCCCAAAATAAGATAAGCAGGTTGGAGAGTTGGCATTTTGATGTCTCGACACCCGGGGTACCTAAGTGTGAGTTTCCTTGTACTCGCAAGTCCAGAAACCCCGACTTGCGAAATCTCGATGGAAGAAACCCCGAAATAGTGGAGCATGTTTAGAGTTGGTGTTTTGGAGTTTCGACTCCCGGGAAACCCAGGTGCGAGACCTCCTATTGTCACACATACCGAAATCCCGATGGAGGAAACCCCGAAATAGTGGATCATGTTTAGAGTTGGTGTTTTCAGAGTTTCGGCTCACGGGAAACCCAAGTGTGAGACCTCCTGTCGTCGCACATCCTGAAATCTCGATCGAGGAAACCCTGAAATAGTGCAACATGTTTAGAGTTGGTGTTTCGGAGTTTTGGCTCCCGAGAAACCTAGGTGCGAGACCTCCTGTCGTCGCACATGCCGAAATCCCGATGGAGAAAACCCCGAAATAGTGGAGCATGTTTAGAGTTGGTGTTTTCGGAGTTTCAGCTCCTAGGAAACCCAGGTGCTAGACCTCCTGTCGTTGCACATCCCGAAATCCCGATGGAGGAAACCCTAAAATAGTGGAGCATGTTTAGAGTTTGGTGTTTCAGAGTTTCGGCTCCCGGGAAGCCTATGTGCGAGACCTCCTGGCGTCGCACATCCCGTAATCCCTATGGAGGAAACCCCGAGATAGTGGAGCACGTTCAGAGTTGGTGTTTCGAAGTTTCGGCTCCTGGGAAACCCAGGTGCGAGACCTCGTGTCGTCGCACATCCCAAAATCCCGATGGTAGAAACTCCGAAGGGTAAAGTACCAAACTTATTCCGGGTTGTTGTTAATCTCAATAAGTGGTTAGATCCATTTCGGGTTTCGGCCCTTCGAAAGTCAAGAGAGAAAGGGATCGCTTGCCTCACGACTCCCCATATCGTGATAGTGGAAGTGTCTTATCGGTAAGGACTGTGGGCATAGCCATGGTCATATGAGGGACTTTAAAGGGAAAGAAGGGTCTGCGCTTGGCTCCTTAGGATCTCGAGGAGTGTTGTCCCTCGAGAATAACGAATGAAATTCGAAAATTTTCTAGCCGTGGTGGGTGTGTTACACCTTGCCTCTTATTTATACTTTCCAAGTAGCTTCCTTAAAAACATCTTATAGGTTTTGCCCACTTTCCTTATTTTAGGGTTAACCCACTTCTAATTTCTCCATTAAATTTAATATTTAGATTTTGTATTCACTTTGAATTATAGTGCACTCATCACTTCACTTTATTATTTACCTTTAAAAACTCTTAAACCACTTTAACTACTTTGACCTTTTGGGGCTTCTAGATGACATATGAGGGTCCTCCAACTTCATCAGGCCATAACTCTCAAACTATGAGGAGTTATGTGATGTTACACATACCACCATAAATTGAATGACATGTACTATCCATATAGAATAGTATTACTTGAAAATATATCAAAACTCATACCGTTATCCATCAAACAAACTTGGGTCCATTACCCAAACCTGGGTTCTCTAACTTCTCATGGCCATAACTCTCTAACCGTGAGGATTTATGTAACGTTCCACATACCAATGGAAATGACATGACACACACTATCCATATAGGATAGTTTCACTGACAAATTCACTAGCGTTCATCTCGTTATTCCACAAATAATAATGGGTTCTCTAACCATACTTCTAGGATAACTCAATCCGCAAAGCATCTTCCCATGAGGGATTTCACCATAAGGGGACCACTTTGTAGTTCATCCATTTCTACTTATTATAAACCATGACAAGACAATAACAAGTCATCTTTACATCAAACAATATTGGGTCCATTACCCAACCTTTGTGCTACGGGGCTTTCTTCAAGGGTTGATATCGTTGACAACCAATTTCAATCAACAATCTCCCCTTTGGCATTGATGGAAACACTTTGATGCAAAATACTGAAATCATATCACTCTTGCTCCCCCTAGAACCATGCAATTGTCCTCTGTATCTGATAAATCTGCTCCTCCTGGAACCATGCCTCTGTCCTGTGCATTTGATAAATCTCTCCCCCTGGAACCATGCCTCTGTCCTCTGCATCTGATTAATCTCTCCCCCTTTGTCATCAATGGAAAAGGTATATTTCCATCCGGGGTTTCTCCCCCTGACTGAAATATAATCTTATGGTGCTTCATCATGTAAATCTAAGACATATAAGATAAGCATTCAAAAAGCATTCATTTTGGAGTATAAATAACTCCAAGTCTCTGGTGAAGATATTCAAAGGATTCCCGTGGAAGTGGTTTTGTGAAGATGTCTGCCACTTGTTTTTTTGTGCCCACATACTCCCGTCTGATGTTCTTTTCTGCAACCTACTCCCGTAGAAAGTGATACTTATATGACATCTTTAGACCAATAGGGCAAAAACTATTTCAATTCCATGGAATACTATCATGGACAATTCATGATGCTGTTGGGCTAACATTTTTGTGGTATATTGTTACTTTATTTTGTGATTTAATATTATATATATTTATTGAAAAAATCATGCATTATTTTAAATTGTAACTCTAATTTGACGCTACATTTATTCATATATCTTGTAGGTCTTGAAACAAAGGGTAAATTTGCATGCCTAGTTTGTGGTCCGAGGATAAAATCTCGTCGTTCAAGGAGTTTAGCAAGGGAAGTGTTTTATGAGTATAGGCACTTTCTGCCTAAAAACCATAGTTATTAAACTACAGACAAAGCAAAGTTCAATGGTAAAGAATAAAACAGAAAAAAACCATGAAGAATGACGCCTCGCCTATGGAAGTTGGAATATAATAGAAATCGTCAAAGTACGCAAATTATTTATGTATGACCTATTATATAAATCTTTGGTTAATTTTATTAGTATTAATTTCATTTTGTCCCATTAATTAGTGTTAATTTCAATTTGTTGATGTTTCATGAATGTAGTTAAGGCACGAATGGGCTTCCACGAGGAATGAAAAGTTACCCGATGCAATTCAATAGATTTCCATACTACGAGCACCTACAAATAGTTCATTTGTTTGATACAATGCATATTGGTAAGAACATAACATAATTGTTATGGCGAATATTAGATGGAAGGACTGGCAAAGAGATAATTGAAAAGATTTGTTGTGACCTCCGAGAAGCTAATCACGCCTTGCAAAGTGTTATTATTAATTATAATGGCGATAGTCATGAACAAAATACTAGTCTTCCTTGGTTATTGATGAAGCAACAAAGCAATATTGTAAAAGAGGTCATTCGAAAAATTATGTTTCCGATGGGGTTTTCGTCGAGCATACAAAATATATTAACTAAAAAAGGTGATTTTGGTGGGGTTAAAACACATGACTGACATACATTCATTAAGGTAATTAGTAGATTATAATATATTTCCTTATTGGTACGCATTTTTTGGAAACAAATAATAATTATTTGCTTTTTGTTACAGTGTGTTCTACCTTTATCTCTCCCAGACGACTTTGACAACATAAAACAAATTATTTATGTACTTGAAAAATACTTGAGGTAACTATTGTTTTATAAGGAAAATGTACTTCTTATGTGATTTGTAGTGGAACTTATTGACATATTATCTTTTATCTGCAAATTTATGTATGCCTTGATATTATTCTATTGCATCGACATTTGTAGGTGGCTATCATCAAAACAAATCCATAAAGAAGATATAAGGTATTGGAAGAGAGAAATTCCTCGACTAATGTGTCAAATGCAACTTTATCTACCTCCAACATTTTTCAATGCACAAGAGCACTACCTCATACACCAAGTTGAGGAGATTGAATTATGTGGACCAGTACACACAAGGTCGATGTGGATGGTGGGGAGGCAGTTGAAGTCATTGAAGGCTTTTGTTAGACAAAGAGCACGTCTAGAGGGTTCTATGGTTGAGGGATATATGGTATATCAATGCATGGTGTATATTACTCAATCTACCTAAATTAGCAGAAAATATGAATGTGCGTCACATTTGGCATCTCGACTCCATCAACAAATTTGAAGGGGAGGTCCTATTGGGAAAAGGTAAAATGAAGACTGTGAAAGGTAATTATTAGATGTTAACGTAAATTTAATATATTACACATTTATTAAATTATTCATTTATTAACAATAACTAATTAATGATATTAAATTGTTATGCTATCATATAGTTGCTTGAGAGTGGGATGCTTTACATTTATACATAGCAAACAACCTTGATTGGATGGAGCTTTGGATAGAATATATTGAAGAATAACTCAGTAGGTTATCATGGGAAGGGGTGAGTAAGATGATTAAAACAACGCATCATCATCGAGTTCAATTTCCTGATCTTACATCAAGGGAAGTTGATTTAACCTTTGGTTTAAAAGATAAACATGCAAGTTAAATTTGTTACACATATTTTCCTAGTTTTTTCCCAAATTTTCAACGTATTTGTTTGTTTAATTATTGAAATATATATTTAGTAAGTCCTATATGAGGATTATTAATTCACAAATTTTTTTTACTTGTTGTCCATGTTGCAGTTGAAACATCACAAGGCTATGTGGTGTAATGGTCGTAAATTTCCTATCAAAATGTTGGATGATAAAATAAAAATCTCAGATTATGGGATAACTGTAGTGTTTAAGGTCACCAACATTTCCTCTATAAATGACAAAAATCCGAAAGAAACTGAAAATAGGTACTATGGCCATTTGGAGGATATAATTAAGTGTGATTTTAATTATTTTAAAATAGTTTTGTTTTAGGTTAAATGGTACAGGCTACAGATGCATGCATGTGATCCTGAAAGAACTGTTATTGAGCATGATAATGGATTTACCATGGTTAATACAAGGGCATTTGAACCGAGTACACAGCCTTATGTTCTTCCAAGTCAATGTGAGCAATTATTTTACTTAGAGGTACTTGGTAAAGAAAGTTGGTGATACGTTGTTAGATATGATCCAAGAGAAAGATCAGTAAAGTACAATCATGTAGAAGAGGATGAAGATAATAACAAGGAAGAAGATCATGATTATGATGATCAAGAGCAAGTGGCTCATGTAGTAGATGTGTCAGACGAAGAAGTTGAAGAAGTTGAATAATTTGACTATTTGCATGTCTTAACGATATGGGAGGGTTTCTAGACTCAAATTTGACTCACACGCCCACTTTCTTCCATCATCAATTCATCATCTAAACCCTAAACCTTGGTCTTAGTCGTCACCATTCATAAATGTTGTCACCCGACAATCATTATATTAGAAGGTTGGAGGCATGTGGTCATTGGAATCATGAGGCTTTATAACCCCACAGTAACAAGAGACATTAATAGATCAACTTTGACCAGATCGAAAAGTGTATGCAATTGAAAATATTGCCACAAAATGGGGCCAACGTTGAAATTTTTTCAGTTTGTGCTTGTATGCACCAAAACTTGACATGGTTATAGTAGATGCATGCCTTGAAACTATGGGATGGTTTCGAGACTCAAATGCGACCCACATGAAGAATTCTACAATCAAACAATATTAATGAATTAATTCACTAGGATTGATTGTTTCAAGAGTCGTTGGGATCAAAGGCTATACAATGCTCAAGTTGATATTGATTGGGGGTTATCATATAATAGGGATTCATTGTGCTCAAAGTCATAATTATTAGGAAGTGATTTCATCAAGGATCAAATAGATCAATGATCAAATTCTATTAGGGGGTTAATGCATTTATATGGGACTAGTGTGTTTAGGATTATAGTTTCTTAGGGGGTTCATGTCTTCATGGTTTCTTAATGAAACATGCTGATCATTTCAAGGGTTAGGCATGCCAAGGTTCATAGGGATTAGGGGATACACAATGTCCAAGACCATAATAATGAGTGGTTATAGCATATTGGTGGCTTAATGGTTAGTGGCCATAGTGTCTTAGGGGTTAACATGATTTTTTAGGTCATAATGTGTGAGGGGGTGATTGGGTTAGGGGAGACCATTTAATTCAAGGTTCATGGAGATTGGCTATAAGTGTACGGTGGCCTACGTCACCCTATACGATGAATCTTAGATATAATAGTTACAGCCTCTGCAAAATGCCTTGGAAGCACGTCGATCCTTGCTTGATTTCTCCTCTGTCCTCCCTACAATATTCTCTTCTTGCAAACCCTCAAGAAAATCTCTTTCTCCAACATAAATTTTCCCCTCTCAATGAATAATGCACCCCAGCCACCAAGTTGATTTCTTTTTCTCCATTGAGCAAGAAAAAACCCTATCTACAAAATGATTAAGGACTGAGATCTATACTTATCCGCACAATGATATGGATGTCCAAGATTAAAAGACCATCACTTAAATTATTTTCACTTTTAACTTTATAAAATGTGTTCAATAAGTCAACAATAAAATATAACACATTTAAATGACTTTTTCCCAAGTAAACTATACAAAAGAGATTACCACATCAACTTGGTTAAGTTTCATTGTCTTCTACCATGCTAGGACAAGACACATGGAAGAAGACCTTCTGAGTTACTCTTCTCAACACTCCCTCTTAATGAGGAAGGGATTCTTCACCAACCCCATCTTATCTATGAACTTCTCAAACTTTTGTCTGCTTAGTGCCTTGGTAAATATGTCTGCCATATGCTCATCAATCTCAACGTATTGAAGCCTCTTGACCCCCTTCTACACACAATATCATAGGAAGTGATAACATATGTCTATATGCTTTCTACAATCATCAAACACATGATTATCAGAGAGCTTGATGCCACTATGATTATCACAATGTATCAGCGAAGCTTCCAAATCCACACCGAACAATACAAAGAACAACTTCCTCAACCATAATGCCTCACATGCTGCCATGTATTCTACCTCAACATAGTTTAATACCATGATTTTTGCTTCCTGCTAAACTAGGAAATAATTCTCGATCCAATGCTGAAGAAAAAACCTGAAGTGCTCTTCCTTCCCTTTATACATCCTACCCAATAAACATTTGTAAAACCTAACAATATCACTCCACCATTGTGCTCATACAACAACCAGTACTCCATTGTACCTCTCAAGTACTGTTGGTCACTATAATTGCTTATTTAATCTAAACAATCAAGTGCTACATAAATTGTCAACCCAAGGAAGTCTGTTTATTTCAAAGGTAACCACGCACTATATATGCTCAATCTCAAAAGCAACCTAGAGTTGTAGTAAAAACTATATTAATCACACTTGCCCTGAACAAACTGAAGTTCTAACTTGAATTACAGGAAAGCAACCTACCTATTGCAGAGCTTAAATAAATGATTAATTTGAAGAATACTGGATTACATTGAAATATCAACAAGATGCTTGCAACAGGAAAGACCAACTATTATGTAACCAGAGAACAGGACCCTAATTCCCAAGCATGAATCTTCAACACCTGTTTCCGATCATCACACTTCATGAACTCATTGCTTGACTGAAACAATTGGCACACGTTGAAGATTAACTAACTCTTAACAGAGAACAAGACCCTAATTCCTAAGCAGGAATCTTTAGCACGAGTCTCTGATTAGCACAGTCATTAAAATAATTGAAGGCTAACTATTTCTAACAGAGAAGAGGACCCTAATTCCCAAGCAGGAACCTTCAACACCAATCTCTGATGAGCACACTCATGAAAATAATTGAAGGATAACTATTTCTAACAGAGAACAGGACCCTAATTCCCAAGCATGAACCTTTAGCACCAGTCTCTGATTACCAAGCTTTCATAAATTCATCACACAGGATTGATAACTAAAATTATTAACAGTTACCCAATCATGAATCACATGAAAACAATGTAACGTTCAGTAAAACAGAGTTTTCAGCAAGACAGAGTTCAGTAAAGTAGTGTTTCAGCAAAGCAAAATTCATTAAAGTAGTGTTTCAACAAAACATAAATTAATCAAGGCATAAACAGAGATCACACTAACACATTATAAAACTAACGGGTGAATCTTGTAACGAAGGTGGGCCCTCCCTTCTCACAAGATTCCCCTGAAACAAAAAGGCTAGAGAGAAATGCTCAGAACAGTCTTTTATTCATCTATCAATGTATCATATTACAATCTGAAATGAAGTACGTCCTTCTCTGTAAACCCTTCTTAGTACAAAAAACCGAAGATCCCCCTTCGAATGATGATTTCCTCTTATTTAAAGAGGAGAATCCCTTCGATACAATTGATCAACAAACTAGAGGTGTATATATGGGTCCTATTCTTAGTCATATCGACTTTCTAAACTGGAATAGGGTCTCCTAGTTTCCCGCAACAGAATGTTATTACGAGTGATGAGTGAGGTGTTGCTGTTACGGCTGGAGTAACATCTCTTTATTTGTTTCTTGTTACTGTTGTTGTATGTTGTTTCGGCATCGCAAATCGCGGGCTGTTTCAGCCACGGGATTTGCGTTCTGACTGTTTCAGCACTTCTCAGGCAGTAGCGATGGTTGATGCTTGGCTCACGGTGCAGCTGTTGTAGTCAATCTGTGTGAGTTGTTGTTCAGCATCGTTGACCATGCACTGTGTAACAGCTTCCTCTGTGTTCAACATCGTTGACCATGGACTGTGTAACAACTTCCACTATGTTTCAGCATCGTTGACCATGGACTGTGTAACGACTTCTTTTGTGTTTCAACATCGTCAACCATGGACTGTGTAACAACTTCCTCTGTGTTTCAGCATCGTTGACCACGGACTATGTAACAACTGCTTCTATGTTTCAGCATCGTCGACCACAGACTGTGTAACAGCTTCTGTGTTTCAGCATCTTCGACCACGGACTGTGTAACAGCTTCTGAGTTGTTATTTTAGCAACAAACCTTAATGTTAATCTGCAGTTCAAACTATTTCAGCACTTATACATTTCTAATCAATGGTTAAGTACGAGAGTGATGTAAAATTATATGCAAAACAGATTAAACGTATATTAAAGAGAAGAGACGTTGTATACCTTTGGAAAGATAGGATGAAGTGATAATATGAGTTTAAATGTGAGTGAAACACGAGTGTAATGGTGGCAAAAAGTATGGGCAAAAAAGTACATTGTGTGGTCCTAACAAGTACCGAAGCACATGCTTCACAGCTATCCAATGCACTCACTGATGGTCCACCATGAACTGACTTAGGGATTTGAATGCAAAGCTAATATCTGACCTAGTGTTGACTAGATACATGAGTGAACCAATCAACTAATGATAGATAATGGGCCGGTCAAATGTATCTGAACTAGAGACATCAATATTCCAACCTTAAATCCTCGTTTTCTTGTTGTTATAAGGATCATTTAATTTAAAAAAGAAAAGTTAATTAGTTAGAGAAAGGAACACCTCTTGTTTATAGTATTTGAATTCTTTCCTTTAGCCTTTCCATTTGGAATCATTTAGCCATCTAAATCTTAGTCCATAGCTAGGTTGAAATAGAATTTTGTTTGATGATTTGAATTTAATAATTCTCATTTCTAATTAGGAGGTTCATTTTGATAAGGAGCAATTTCCTTTTGCTTAAGTATTTGTCTTCATTTGAACTAGTATTTCAATTCAAATTCTCTTTAATTACAAACATTTCTATTTAAAGTACGCTTCCTTCTGAATTTGGTTACACCACAAGTATACACACTTCACTCCATAATTAAATGCTTGGTTCATGACCCCAATCTCACTCTAAAATCAACAATCTAACTTAACTCATTAAATCCCCAATTGGGGCCAAAAGAACTTTGTAGTTAAGCTAGTGTTGCGGGGATATGAATCCAAATACTTCATCACAACCATTTACATTTGAAACATAGTGGTTAACCAATTAGGGAGATTAAAATCCTTTCTGTAGGATATGGTTAACACCTATTTTGCAACAAGCAAACTCTTCGAAGTGGATAATGCCAAGGTTGAGACCATAGTTTTGATTAAGACTCCTAGCTCTTTAAATAATCAATATTCCATGACCATTTTATTTCATATTGAAGGAAAGGTAACATGTTTCATGCATCTATGAAGAGGTATCTTACTGGCCATTCTATTAGGCTTCTATCGAGGTGGCTCTTGTATGAGGGAGGACACCTAAGATGTATTTCTACAAGCCTCAAGATTTCATCACCCTTTGTCTCCTAGTTATAACAACCTCATTTATACCTTCACTCATCACCATAGTGGATTTCATCACTTCTCATGCTAGGTGTTTGGAAATCCCTCATCCTTCTCTTTATTCTCTTTTCTCGGTGGCCCCCCAATGATTTAGATGGAAGAGTTTAGAAGAGTTATAGTCTAGCCCTATTTGAGTGCTTTTAGTTTATCTTTTGTCTAGAGACTTGTTTATTTTATAAGATAAAATATTAATTAATACATTGACATTACGATTCAAACACACTTGAGACCACTTGTTGCACCACCTAAGAATGTAGTATCTTGGTTTGATAACTTCTTTTCTTCTGTGGTTGTTCTTGAGATTCTAGTTCTTTGATAGATTAATTACACCATTTAAAAAGCTATTATCACCTAGGCATTGTTCCCCTCTCAAGGGAAACTACTTTCAGACCACCCTCTTAGGGGTGCATTCATGATGCTTTGATGAACTCTCTTGCTTATTTCTTCTGATTCAAACTTGATATTCTAGTTTTCCCATCAAATATTAGATCATCCAACCTTACATGACCACATGAGATATTTTAGATGCCTATACCATGGTATATTAGCTCCTATTCTTTANTTATACCATGACATGATACTTTAATGCCAAAGATATTGTTGACCATAAATGACATATTAATTAACCTCATACTTTTCTAAATGCATCATAATGATAATTTGAAATAAATAAAAAGGGTGAATTAAGAGATCAAGGCTGGTTATAGGGGTTAAGAGTCATAGTGTATTAGAAGGGTCAATCTATTATGATGTTACTATGTTCAAAACCATAATGTATTCATCTTTTAGTGTGTTTGAGGTCACACTATGTTCACTGGAGGCGATTGTCTCAGGAGTCATAGGGATCAGAGCGTATACCATGTTCAAGTTGATACTGATTGGGGGTTATCATATAATAGGGATTCATTGTGTTCAAAGTCATAATTATTAGGAGGTGATTTCATCAAGGATCAAATGGA
>JASDQU010096164.1:1543-12802 GCA_032191745.1 Picea mariana | reverse complement strand
ACAGGAGGAGGCTAGGGCACAGTCATTTGCATGCAGAGTGGAAGGGAGAGGAGGACAGGAGAAGGAGGGAGAGGTGCACAGGAGGAGGCTAGAGCATATGAATTTGCAGAGGAGGGCACATAGATTTACAGAGGAAGGCACACAGATTTGCAGAGGAGAGCACTCGGATTTGCACCAGAGGAGGGCACATGGCCGGAGGAAATGGTTCGACTTCTTTCTCCTATCTCTTGAGTGTGCATGCTAATTGTTTGATGAAATGATTGATAGAAATGCTTGATAGAATGATGGCTGAAATGATTGATAGAATGCTTGATGAAATGCTAAGTCATCCTTTTAAAATGCTCTCATCGTACCCTTAGCACTAGGCTCATAATAGATTTCAAAATTGAAAAGCCCTAACCATAATTCTTTACAACTCATACATGACCAATCCCCTTGATTGTGCCATGAGAAGAAAAAATTCCCAAGGGAGTAGTGTTTACCCTAGGCATTAAATGCCTCGACACTTAGCTTCATCACTTCTTATCACATAATTGATTTAGGGGATTAGAAGTCAACTTTCTTTTTCTTCTTATCCCTACTCTCCATCATAACTAAGCCATCAAATTTCCTCATGATTTCATGCCCAACCTTCTATGCCCATGAAATTGTAGCATAGGTTAGTCATCCCAGTCGACACTTTCATTTTCTAATTAATGGTAAAGTTGACAATAATGAATGAATGTGTAAACACTTTAAATTCAAAGGAATTGATTAGACACTTGCTTCTTGGATAATTTCTTTTTTTTCAAATAGTGTCTAGGAATGGTAGGATTCCTCTTCCTGAGTTGAACTTTTTCCAGTTAATTAATGATCATTTTGTTGATGATTAAGCCTAGCAATCCTAGAATCATACAATGGAATTCCTAACTATATTTTGCATTGCCTCATGTTCTAGTATTCAATGGGCCATGACCCAATGTTACATGTAGAGCTAATGCTTAGTTCCTATGTGGCTTGTTGTCCAACACTAGACTTGGATATAGTCAAACCACTTCTTTAAGTTTCTGGGTATCCCCTTGTGTTTCTAGGTCTCTCCTAAAGATCTGTGGGAAGTGGTGGTTCAACGATAGAGATGAATATTAAGAAGTGAATCACTAAACCTTCGTCACTGGAAACCGAGTTCCAAATCTATACCAAATTGTTATCACCACTCATGTTTACTACTCTTATTGTTAGGTCCCTTCTAAGGTTGCCCAAGAACATCTTGAAAATTTATTTACGCCAAGTCAACTTATAGGATAGGCTTTCACTGAGCTAGTTTGTTTTTATGTTTTACATCTAGATATTAAGGGAATGGCAATTATTAGAACAGGGGTTCGAACCCAAGTGTTGTGTGCAAAGTGGGTGATTTGAGTCATGGAGGGAAAATAGGCTTAGAAAATTCTCAAGAATCACATTAGTTAAGGGATTCCATTGGAAAAACAAGCATGGCAATACATTTCCTAACAAAATAACTTGGTACCCACAACCTGCACTCACCCCCCGGGTCAAGATTCTAGGCACTTGTATGGTACAAAGTATCTATAAATCCAACGAAGCGACCAAACCTTTCTTCCCCTAGAAAGAATCCTCTCTCAAAACTAGGCTCTCTTTTAATGAAAATTTCTTGTGGTGGTCAACTTTAATTATTATTGCAGGTAATCCTTTGGTTTAGTCCTCCTAATTCTTATCCCTAAAGTTGTTTCATTCAGGCATCCACACAACCAATGATATGTTTAATGGCTTGGAAAAAAATTGGCTACTTGTGTGGGACAATCTTAAGTGAAAGTTATCCCTAGTTAATACTAACAAGATTATCATATAAATAATCCATGAGCTTATTCGTAAAATATTTTTGTTAAATTTTAGTATCCCAAAAACTCATACTTATTGGTGTTGGAACGGGAAATGGGGTACATCCATGACATTTCACAACTACAATTCAACCATGGGGTACAAGTGGCTTTGCTCTAATCGTTTGAAGGCCATTTGAATCAAATCTGACAATTGAAATCCAAGCAAAGAGCATGGTTGTTTTTTCTAAGAATAGTATGGAAACCCATTCTTGAGCCAAAAAAACAATTTTTACATGGAGCCTTGTGGTGGGAGGCATACCTGCAAATAAAAGACTCAAGTACCTAAAGGTGAAAAAGGCATCTCAAGAGTGTTAGGAAATTAAACACTTCCATGCTAAACCTAACAAAAGAGGTGAAAAATGTACTATTGACATGAAATATCCCACACGGAGGTGAAATATCCCATACAAGTGTCTTGTGTGGTTGTACAAAGACTACATCGCAAAGATCAATGAGAAGATTGAAATTGGGCCTAAGTATCTTATGTTCTTTCCTTAACCATGGGTAAAATCCAAAGTGCCATACATGATGTCCAAAACCTGTGAATAGTGATTGTATCCAACCTAAAGTCCATAGATCCCTTAAAGAGGATCTGTGTGGTGGTTTGAGGCATTGTTCATGGTCATTAAGCACACCAATGTTGCCCATATTCCTAATTGGAGGCCTTGATCTTGGTAATTAAGCACATAAGGTTCATTTAAATCCTAATTTCCTGTTCTCCTTCCCTTGATGATGGTACAAGCCTAAACTCCCATATATGATGGCACATTTTCTCAAATAGAGACATTTTTCATATTGCAACTATATTCTCTAATATTGGTGAGTGGTCAAATGCAACTATATTGCATCTTATGCAACTATATTGCAACTTCTTCAACTATATGCAACTGTTTTGCAACAATTTCATATGCAACTATATGAAAATATGAAACTATATGAAACTATGCAACT
Source organism: Picea mariana (assembly GCA_032191745.1). Lineage (NCBI taxonomy): Eukaryota > Viridiplantae > Streptophyta > Pinopsida > Pinales > Pinaceae > Picea > Picea mariana. The sequence goes on along the minus strand of JASDQU010096164.1, from coordinate 9,974 downwards.
TAAGCAACTTTATGCAACTTTATGCAACAATGCAACTTATGCAACTTTACACAACTTTATGCAACTTTACACAACATGCAACTTTATGCAACAATGCAACTTACATAACTTTATGCAACTTTATGCAACATGAAACTTTATGCAACAATGCAACTTATGCAACTTTACACAACATGCAACTTTATGAAACAATGCAACTTATGCAACTATGCAACTAGTATATGCGACTTATGCAACTATATGCAACTTATGAATGTGTGACCTACATCCTCCTAATGCAACTTATGAATGCAACTATATCCTCCTAATGGCTCTAAGTTCCTTCTTAGAGGCCTTGAGAGCCAACTATGATGCATAAAACCTGTGAATGGTGCCCATATGGTGTCCTAATAGCCATTATTATTATTTAAAGCATACCAATGTTGCCGATATTCCTAATTGGAGGCCTTGATCTTGTTCATTAAGCACATAAGGTTCATTTAAATCCTAATTCCCTTTTCTCCTTCTCTTGATGATGGTACAAGCCTAAACTCCCATATGTGATGTGAAAAAATACTAATGGTGTTCAAATCCCACCTCGAGGCCAAATATCCCTTAAACATTATCTACATGACCATTCAATGGTTAGTTCATAGACCTTGAAGTGAAGAAGCTTCTATTGGACCTAAGGAACCTGTTTCCTCTCCTAGCCATGGTACACACCTTGAGACCTATTCTTATTATGAAACGTACCAATGGTTCCAAAGATACCCTATATAGATCTTGTGTGGTTGTTTAAGGACTGCATCACAAATATAAGCCCTGATAAGATTCAAATAGGGCCTAATCACCTTATGTTATTTGCTATGCATTATGCCCAAAACTTGTGAATGGTAACCATATCCCACCCAAATTCCATATATCCCTTAGAGAGGATATGTATGGTGGTTTGAGGCCTTGTTCATGGCCATTAAGATCAAAAATATTTATTTAGGGCCTAAGGCCTTTTATTTCCTCCCTTGGCCATGGTATAGGTCTTGAAACCCATTCTTTTTATTCAAAACATACTAATGGTGCACATTTTCCCAAATAGAGGCATTTTTCATGGCCATTAAGCATAAAAAAACTGTATTTAGGCAAGAAGGCCCTGATTTTCTTACCTTGGTGATGATATCAACCTTGAATTACATATATGGTGCAAAAAAAATCCTAATGTCACCCATATCCCACTAGAAGGTCAAATATCTCTTAAATAATATCTACATGGTTATTTGAGGCCTAGTTCAAGGCCCTTGAATTTGAGAACTTTCATTGTGAGCTTAATATTCTTGTTTTCTTCCCCTAGACATGGTACAAGCCTTGAGAAACGTTCTTATTATGAAAAAACTATTAATGGCACCAAATATCCCACATAGAGGTTAAAGATTTTTGGAACTATATGCAACATGCAAATTATGCAACTTAGGCAACATTATGGAACTTATGCAACTTTAAGCAACTTTATTGCAACTTATGAAACTATATGCAATTATATTGCAACTATATGCAACTAGGTGGCAATTTGAACTTTATGCAACTATATGACGGACAAATATGGCAATTTCAACTTTATGCAACTAAACGCAACTATATGCAACTGTGTTGGTACCAAAAACGTATATTGGCACAATAACTTATCTTCTTGTTTTAACAAGTGTAGGTACCACCAAATAGGTATCTGTCGGATCTATTTTGGTACCAACTGTGTTGGTACCAAAAACGTATATTGGCACAATAACTTATCTTCTTGTTTTAACAAGTGTAGGTACCACCAAATAGGTATCTGTCGAATCTATTTTCCTTGAGTGATGATCAAGATATAGTAAAAGAGGTTGAAAATGAGATGTGTTGTACTAGATCTACCAGTTCTAGATCAACTAGGTTGGAAAAGCTAAGAAAAAGATTTCGTACCTGCATGCAATTTTTTATTGCCAACGAAGGGTCGTGTAATTATGATGCTGAGAGTATAGGTGACATTGAGTTTCCCTTGAGGTATAAACATCTAGTGCAACGATGGACACCTAAGGAGCTACCTAAACTGGACACAGATTTCTTCATCGATGGGAGGATGTATTGCATTGCTCCTTCGTCCTTACATGGATTGGGGTTATTTTCCACGGATGGCATAAAGGTCGGCTATGGAACTGTAACTAAATTGATGGAGTATGTCAGATCATTATACAAATACAATCACTGGTTGATTTTGGTCCGATATACGCAAGTATTCAGAGATACAAAGTTGGCGCAAATTATATACAACTACTCGATAACAATCAAAATAAAGGGGCAACTATGTATATTGATGGAAGGCCAAAAGCCACTGGAACCATTGCGGGATTTATAAATAGTACACGACCAGTGGAAACAACTAAGAAACCGAATTGCATATTTGAGGCACACAAAGAAAATCGTATATTTGTATGTGCAACAAAAACAATAGTTCCAGGTGAAGAGTTGTTGACCAATTACAACTTAAATTGAATAGATGGAGAGGGTGATCATGGAAATGCACGCACTTCGCCTCAGCAGGTAAATGTTAAATACAGTAAAAACTTATGACTACAACAACTAAATTTCATAACTTTTATTGATTGATTTATTGTGTCAACATCTGTCCAGGGTGACCATGGTAGAAAATTACCCGCTACATCTCTCTAGGGTGACTGTGGAAAGACACCCATTGTGCCTCAGCAGGTAAATGTTAAATATAGTAACAGCTTATGACTACACCAACTAAATTTCTGAAATTTCATTAATTTTTTTTTTCTGATATTACTCTAATATTTCATTTTTAAAATATTACAGGTGAATTTCATAACTTTTGTTGATTGATTTATTGTGTCAACTTCTGTCCAAGGTGTCTGTGTCCGAGTTTCACCCGCTACATCTCTCCAGGGTGACCGTGGAAATGAATCCATTGTGCCTTAGCAGGTAAATGTTAAATACAGTAACAACTTCTGATTATAACTACTAAATTTATGAAATTTCATTATTTTTTTTTTCTGATAGTACTCCAATATTTCAATTTTTAAATGTTACAGGTGAATTTCATAACTTTTGTTAATTGATTTATTGTGTCAACTTCTATCCAGCGTGACTGTGCCCGAGTTTCACCAGCTACATCTCTCCAAGGTGACCGTGGAAAGGCACCCGATGTGCCTCAGGAGGTAAATGTTAAATATAATACCAACTTAAGACTACAACAACTAAATTTTATTTTATTTTATATTATTATTATTATTATTATTATTATTATTATTATTATTATTATTTTTATTTTTTTTTATTTTTTTTTATATTACTCCAATATTTCATTTTTTAAATGTTACAGGTGAACTTCATAACTTTTGTTGATTGATTTATTGTGTCAACTTCTGTCCAAGGTGATCGTGTCCAAGTTTCACCTGCTACATCTCTCCAAGGTGACCGTGGAAAGGCACCCACAATGCCTCACCAGGGAATTGTTAAATACAGTAACAACTTATGACTACAACAACTAAATTTCTGAAATTTTGTTATTGTTTTTCTGATATTACTGTAATATTTCATTTTTTTAATGTTAGAGGTGAATTTCATAAATTTTGTTCATTTATTTATTGTGTTAACATCTGTGCAGGGTGACCATGTCCGGAAATCACCCTTTACATCTGTTCAGCGTGACCGTGGAAAGACACCTTCAATGCCTCACTAGGTAAATGTTAAATACAGTAACAACTTATGACTTCAACAACTAAAATTCTCAATTGTTAAAGTTCATCTCATTAATTTTATTCATCAATGTATTGTGGCATGGTCAACGTGGGAAGGCTCCCACAGAGGATATTGATGAGGACAAAATATTTTATTCGACAAACCCAATGACAACTGTAACGAAGGCCTTGAAGAAGGCTAACATGGAATATCTAGGTTTGATTAGCAAAATACCCCTGACACAGGAGGATAGGGCAAGAATTGTAGAGTTACAAACTACAATAACTAATTTTGGGGTAAGTGACATTTTTACATATTTTTATTAGCTATGACAATTTCATATCTTTTTTTTAGTTGTACATTTTGTATATGATCTGATAAAGAAAAGTTTTATGTTTGTAGGAGTTTTTAAACCCCATGTGTGGGGAACCTGTCGATCCTGCAACTGCTATAGGTAGCAATGATGGTCCAATACAAAAAAAAGGTCGACATAGCAAAGTGAAAGTGAGGCTTTTTGAGCCTCCTGAGGTTCCCCTCAAATCCATTGATGAGCAGGGTGATTTTGACCGGCATGGCATGCCAGAGCATGATGAGTCGAAGCCTGGAACTCCACATGATGACTCCAGAAAGGAACATAGTGTAGGTGCACTTGATACTATTTTGCATGGAGCATAACATATTAAAAGCACCAGATCACTAGATGTCACCTTTCTAGTGGATGACGCATGTGTTCCGATAAAGATTCAAAATATTGCAAGTAATTGTCCCATTAATTGATTCATTTTTTTCATGAAATTGAAATGAACATTTGTTGAGATTATTATAAATTAATGAATAACACGTTTCTGCAGGAAATAATTTTTTCTATAGAAACTTACATGACAGTATTGGAGTTGTTTGGCCCCACCATTTTCACGCGGTGGAAAGGCCAAGATAGAAAAAAGAAAGATGATTTAATAGATCACATGGTAAACTTGTTCGACAACACTTTCAACAAGAAAGTGGTTGCAAAGTTCGTCGACGAGAATTTAAAATACACCAGGGCCCAGTATAGGGATAAATTGCAAATAGACCTCAAGCACGAGCACCCTCCCATGGTTCCCGAGAAAGAGTGGAAGGCGCTAATAGAGGATGCATATGAGAACTTGTTTAAAAAACAAGGACGACAACCACGAGCTAGTCAAGCAAGGTACAAAACATGTCATATTATCAGTGAAATATGTGCATTTATGTTTTTGTTTCCTGTTTTAAGTAACAATTCCGATATCTAATTTTTTTCAAAAATTATATATGTAGGCTACCAGACACCTCCAAAGCAATAAAGGCCAGAGTGGGAAAACACGGCCAGCATAAAATAAGCCAGGGTGGCTACAGAAAACTAAAATCTAGAATAGTAAGATTTAAATAATTAACTGTGGTTAATATTTATTTAACAGTAGCGAACAAATATATGTTTTTGTTATTGGTATTTTTAATGGTGTTATGCTTTGCAGTTAAATTTGTTCGACACTGTTGCCACCGAGGAGGACCTATAGCTTGGTTACAAGCATGGTTTTAAAAGTGTGATTGAATATAGAAAAATCTTGGACTAGACTCCTATCTCCCCAACCACGCAGGTAAATCAAATGAATAAGAAAACCGCAATAGCATGCTTGTAAAGTCTATTCATATTTTATTATATCACCCTTAACTAAGTATTTATGTTTATTTTCAAGCAACAATGCTATCACAGTAGTGAATCAAGCGGTATTCAACAAACATGCATCATACAAGGGTCCACATGTCCAGTGATAGTGTAGAGCAGAGAACTCATTTCGGTATGTATGCTTTAGAATTAGAAATATTTATTGTGATTGTAGATATTTATTTCCTGACTTATACTTATATATTATCTTCTCAAAATTGAAGAGCATGTATCTCAGGAGGGTGAAATGCGACAGAAACCAAGTGGACAAGAAATTAATGCACCAACTGTCCCAGCTACAGAGACAAGTAAATATCAATAGTGTAATGTTAATCAAAACAATGAATTAGTTATTTCAATTATACTTCAACTTTATCAATATGATCATTTTTGTTGTTCCAGTTCACGACCCTAAACAGATGTCAGCTAACCCTTCTCAGCGATGTAGCAGAAGTATGGTACATGAGCGCACACACACAATAGAAGGACAGGACACACGAAATACAATGTCCTTGGATGATGATGATATCCCAATTGTTAGTTTTATGAATGTAAAAAAAAAAAAAATCAAAGAAAAATTGTATGTATAAATTCATGACTTGTATTTGGATCTTTATTGATGTTTATATGTTCATATGTTTTGATGACTATCCTATTTATGCATTACTGTCTACATGTTTTCTATATAAAGAAAATCATTTGTTGGGTATGGGGAATTGAGAGCAATGTGAAGGGGGGGGAGGGGAAATATGAGCTTCCACCTTCACGTGGTTGGCTCTGTTCAATACAGAATAACCTATTCTCGAAACAAAGAGAAACTCATTAAGGTATACGACAACTTAATTTTTTTCTAGAGTATTTTACATAACTAAATGCATGTTTATTTGCTTATTAATTATTTACTCATATAAAAAAATTTGTCTTTTATGATTCATGAAGGTCTTTGTGATGGAAATGCATCTCATGGAAAACTCTTATCAAGCTGTATGGGCTAATGGATCTGAAGAAAGAACAATGAAAAGGTAAGGGTTTTGACGTGTTTTTAAACGTAGGCTTTATACTAGTAAAAGTTGACAATCCCGATGAATATGTAGATATTGATATATATGCCATGTTCCATGTGGTGTTTTGGTTTAGTTATAGATATTTTAAATACAATTTTTTTTTACTTGAAGTTTTTTTATAAAGAAGTATAACTATTTTAGAGAACCCCCATATACAAAGTCTTTATACATATCCTCATTGTGGAAAATAAATTAGAAAAGATCCATCACTTCATTCATTTCCATAATCCTAACCTTATTGCTATCCCTAGTCCAAATCCTAGTTCCTATTAAACAATGCATGAAGCTAATCCCAATAATCTAAACCCCTCCTCTCATCCCACATGTTAGTGCAAGTATTATAAGGCTCCAAAGGACACTATCACAAAATGCTTATTCTTATAATAATAATTCACATCCAAATCCTTGTACATAGATGAGAAATCCCTTGATGATCCTAGGGTAAACCAATATTTGGACACTTATCCCCCCCAAAAAAATAGTCCCTATTACAAACTCTATTGAAAAATATGCCTCATTACTAATAATGACGAATGAAATTTATTCCCCTCTCTAAGTATCCTTTTTACTCATAATTGTTAGATCAAAGACCAACTTGCCACCATAATCCTTGACAATTGTAACCAAAATAATCGCATTTTCTATCACTCCTCACCCCTCTCCTTATCATTGGGGCTTTGTACAATAGGATGAAACTCATATTCTCATTAATAAACATTGTTTAGTCACCCTTGTCATAGGATTTTTCAAGAGATTGTTGAATGCTATGTATCTCCCCTTGATTACTCTAATTTACTCTTGAACATATAATATGAACAACAATGAAATGCTTGATAAGATATCCATTGTTCCTATTGGGAGTTTTTTTGGGCTAGCTTAGACTTCCCATTATCAACTCTAGCCACTTCTTACCTGGTAGCACCCAATATTACCTAGTTCTCCCCTTGTCTTCTTCCTCTCCTAGTGTTCCATGCTCTCCTACATACTCTTCCTCTTTTCCTAGTCCTTCAAATGCTTGAGGAATGTATTGCCTCTCCTCCTTAGAGTTTCTTCCTTACACCGCTTTTTATTCATTTTTATTTGGTCATAATATCGATGGGTCCCTTATAGGTCATTATCTCAAGAAAGACCCTACTTGAGATAACCTCTACCTAGTTAGGATCAACTATCACTTATTTGGTCAGTTTTCAAAGATGTCCCCCTTAATGGTCACATTCCATAGCTTGCAACTATGGATCCCCTCCCATTGATGACATCAAATATTCCTTTGATCCTCTCTCCTCCACTGGTACCATTGGTATTTTTCACCTCTACGCTTGCATTAAACTTAGGTTGATGCATGTCGCCTCCTACGCTTGCATAAAATTCCCCATTGATGTATGCCACCTCTCATTCTTGCACTAAATCTAGGATACCATGTGTTGTTTGTGTGCTTTTGATGACTCTATATTACTAGTTTATGATGCCTATTATGCTCACACTCTCCAGATTATCATGTCACATGGGACTCATGCTATCTCCTTGACTAGCGTATGGCATCTTAATGACTACATAAATCCTAGAATATTGAATGTCATTTGTTATGCTCACCTTAACTCCAAGTTTCCATATGTTACATTTATTCTTGTGATAACCCTATATTATAGTGTGTTCCTCTCTCGGCCATGTTCACTCTTAGTTGGTTTATGTCAACTCACGCCTTTTTCCAATGTCATGCCAATGTTATCAACTTCTTTCTCTTTCCTTTGTTAGAACTACCCTAACACCACAACCTCCCAAATTTACCTTTTCATCTATCCTCCATCCTTTACATAAGAGATCATGTTGTTAATCCTACCTCACTTGATCAAACTTAGGAGGTATGTGTTGTTAAATGCTTATCATGCCTCTTTTCATAACTTGATTGAGATTCCTACAAGCTGGTAGCTTATAACTACACATGTTCGTGGATTTTTCTTTTTAACGAAGTTCACAT
>JASDQU010096163.1:4058-18505 GCA_032191745.1 Picea mariana | reverse complement strand
CTGTGAGACCATTCTATGTTGTTGAACCAGTGAGGAAACCCGTGTTCATTTTCCTGATTAGTTGTTGTGGCCACGTAGTGCTGGTCTGCACGTGGCATACTGGCCAGAGTAAGCCTATGTTGAGCTTGTGTATGACCTCTCTCCAGGTGAGGGAGGTGGCTGATGTTGGAAGAGGCAGGTTGTCAGGCCTGCGAGCAACTCTTTCCAGGTGAAAGAGTTTGCTGGGAAGTGGTTTCTTCCAGAGAGTGTCCAGCACCAGCTACGGGCTCTGAGACTTCCTGATCTGACCTGTTTCCGAGACCCATAGAGGGAGGTGTAGCACTGATGGACTGTGCGTGTGAAGGTGTATACTCCCGGGCAGAACAGGCATGTGGGGAATAAGAGTATGGTAGTAGTGGGCGTAAGATGGCATATTTGGGAAGAATCCTTCTAGATATCTCTGTGTTGTTTTCCCTGTAACCTCAGCCTGAGTCTAGATTCCTTGCCCTGGGGTGGAGCTCAGTCCCAGCTCGGGGGTGACCCACTGTTGAGTTGATGAGCAGTGCGGTCTATGGCTGGGAGGTTCGTGGGAAGCCTGCACTTGGTTGGTGGATTCCACCATTGATAAAGATAAGTATCTGAATTATGTTTTGATCATGTTTTGCATGAATGAGTTGTTTATGTATCATGCTTTCTGCTGTGTATATGAATTAATATGATAAGGCTAAATGCTTGTTGAATATAGAAATAATTCATATGTTTTACTCTAAGTTAAATGTGTTTACTTGTTTAAATGCATGTGAAGTATATACTGAACTGTATGTGTTATGTAAGAAGTGTGTATAGATTGTTACACAGTGCATTAAAAGCCTCGGTAGTGAAAAAGGTACACTACAAATTGGTATCAGAGCGAAGGTTTCGACACTGAGCCTAGATGGGCCAGTGGAGCGGTCTTTGGACCGAGAATGCAAGGGGAAATTGGGTCTGGAAGGCCAATTTTGGACCCTGGTTTGCTCCAAAGTGTCAAGGAGTTGCTAGACAAGTTTTTAAGCTCAGGAGGTATAGTGGCGTTATGAGACCGTAGCCCGTGTGGCATAAGTCCACAGGGAGAGAGGACTCCACACCAGAAGTGTGTGGGAGCATAGGAGAGAGTCTGTGAGTAGAGATCAGAGGTGAGAAGAAGCCGAGACTCTGTTAAAGTCTGAGCTCAGGAACACCTTTGTAAAGAGGCATTTTTATTAATACAAATAGAAGCAGTTTTACCTACATGTATTTCTGTGTTGAATGAATGTCTTGGTGTGTTATATTTGGTGCTGTGAATTTATGCTGTAGATGTAGTTGTGCATTTGCAGGAGTTGATTTGATTCCAGGCTTGAGAGGTCTTTGAGGCTTCATACCAGGAGGGTGTGACAGAACACTGTGGGTTCTGATAGCCATGCATAGAAGTTGCATATCTAAACTCCGTGGATTCAGACAAAGACATGCTAGGTGAGCACACAGCTGAAATTAACAACTCAAAGGGTGAAGACCTTGAGGTTGTTGAACACCTCAGGAGGGAAGGCTGTGTATGAGAAACAAAGTTGCAGACAGAATCTCTGAGGAGTTCTGTGATACTCTTCCTGGTGGGCATTGAGATATTGTGCAGACAGGCACAGTAAGAGAAGAGAACTCTTTGAGTTCTAGAACTTAGAGGAAGAATCCACTGAAGGATCTTCACAGGGTTGTTGAACATCCTGAAGGCTCAGCAGGAGGTTGCTTGAGCAGGAGGACAGCCAAGAGGGCGTCAAATTCTCCATCTATGGGAGAAAGGAAAGAAAAAGAACTGAGTTTCTGTGGAGGTCGAAGCTACAGGAAAGCTCAGCACAGGAAGAAACGATCTACGCCGTCAGATCTAGAGCGAAGMACCCGTCAGCCRTTAGAATGGGTGAAGATGTTCGGAGTTTAGTCTCTGGAGTGTGCACATAGGAAGAACAGAACTGGACCATTGGATATTGATCCAGAGACCCAACARCCATCGGATCTGTCGAGAGTTGCATGGGGGTTAAATCCTTCGTGAACAGCAGAGGCAAAGTCCCGATGAGAGGCGTGGCCATCGGGATATCGACATTCATGAAATCAAGTGTCACGATGACATGAGATCGGGAATTTTCATGGTGAAAATATCGAGATTAGATCTGATTCATCCGTCAGTTGAGACACGTGGCCGAGATCGAGTCATTCGGGAAAGTTCTGGAAGGAGAGTCATCCATCAGAAAATCGGGATTCGGGGAATCGCGAATCCTGAGGACGTATGTGTTTCGGCATTAGAAAGTCTGAAACCTCGATAAAAGTTATGACTGTGGTCATATAAAGGGAATTTGTGTGAGCCCGAGTCTAACCCGGATGGATAACGGGAGTTAGAGCGCACCGGCGTTTGGAAGCCAAAACCCCGAAAGGATCTGCGTCGTAGATCTGAGAAAGATCTAACCATTGGATTTTTCTAGGAATGGATGTGGACACATGGAGATGTACCACATGCCAGTGGGATGAGAAGAGAAGTGAGAGAGGTGGGACCCGATGATGTCGTTGAAAGCGACATGGACCCTCATGAACGTGCCACATGCCACTGTGGTTGGGGGTAACCACTGTGCTATGTGGGCCCGGAGGGTAAAGTAAATCGGAATTTCAGAATTTGGCATTTGAAATGACAAGAGGTGGGGAGTCACTGCATAATGAACTCCTAGGTACCGAAAACCTGAAGGTTCGAAAGGCCCGAAAGTCCCGAAAATGAAAGTTTTGAAAACCCAAAAATTGCAGAGCCAAGCAAAGCTCGGAAAAGTCGTGAAATTGAAAGATTTTCTTAACATCAATTGTTATGAAAGATAAGGAATTGTTAAGAAACAAAGGCCTGACAAATTCTAATCACTTGCGCATTTGTATTGAAAAAGGTTGACGAGTGACAGAACTGATTTGAATTGCCCCAAAGTACAAAGGAATGGAAGAGACACATAATTCTTCCAATTCAGAAAACGAAGCTCAGAAGAGACAGCGTGGAACTTTTGGTATCAAAAGTGCGCATATCCAACGCAATGAGTGCTTATAGAGGGAACTTGTTTTAAGTTCAAAAGACTCCAAGAGACGAGCGTAGAGGGTGCCAGGAAGACACCAGAAAGTCTTTTGGAAAACACTGAAGGGTCAAGTCCCTTTGAGACCGAGTCAGTTAAAAGATCTGAGAGAAACAGAGCAAGTTCGCATGACCGAGCGCAAGTGTGCGGCAAGGTGAAGTTAAAATTTCGTTAACCAAAGCTTGGGAAGCAAAAACACTGTCAAATTATTCGAGATCCTTCCAGTTAGGCAGGAAGTCAATTCCAGAAGAATTGACGCCAAGATATTGGAAAGAAGTCATTGAGAATTTCAACGAACGGTCGGAATTCTCCGTCGGAAAACTCGCGAAATCGTGGGGACCGTAAGATAGCCAGAAGCTACAAGGTGGTTAGTGGATGGAGAAACTCGCCACCCTAGGATTCCAAGTAAACGTGGGTCGTTGATCGAGGTTGGTTTTAAACCGTTGGATCACTTCATGAATTCGGGGATCGTGAAATTGGAGCGCAGGCCCAATTCTTGGTCACTCCAAGTCCCGAATCGCGAAAGAGATTAACAAGGGTAGAATTGTACGGTAGAGCGCTTCCAAGAAGAAGTGATGAAAACCCATGAGCCATCGGATCCAGCCGACTGCGAGGAGCTTAACACTAAGAGTCGTTCAATACTCGAAAACTCAGGGAAGATCGAACCGTGGATTTCTTTCATCGAGAAATCGGAAAATCCAAAGTTGGGGAAAATAGAGGAATTTGTTCTCGAAAATTCCAAAACGTGAACTTCCGATTCGCGAGGAGAGATCTAGACCATTGATTCACGGCGAGTGTCAGTCGTTGATCTGACGCACTGGAATTCTATGAGATGGAAGTTAAAAAGGGAAGAGAACTGTTTTCTAATTCATGAACCATGAAGTCTGGATTCACGAAAAAGGATCCACATCGGTGGATTACGAGGAGATTTGAGTCCTTATATCTGACTCAAGTGGATTTCGGAAAAATAGAGATCGGAAGAAAAGAGAGAAAACTGTTTTTCAAAACCCCGAAACGCGAATTGTCGATTCGCGAGGAATTGATTTGGACCGTTGAAACCGAAAATCTGTGGACCTTTGATCTGAGGCAACAGGGGTTCGAGAGATCGGACCTCGGGAGAAAGGAGGAGAGCTAATCCTCGAATTTTTCTAGAGGTCACATCGGTGGAAGTTAAAGGAAGAGCTAGCACGCGCTAGACTCTTGTTTCTGATTTCTGGGATAGAGAGAGTCGAGGGTGACTCATATCTAAACACCCGGTACATGAAGTCCCGAAACGTCGTCTAAATAGGCGCGTGGTCATAGTCGATGGCCATGTGGGAGAAACTTGGTCATAATCGATGACCTTATAATGAACAATCTAGATTTACTATGGAATTACAATGTACATTTACAAGGAGATTTTTCCTTTGGGAGCTTCACCCCCGGACCTTGAAGGGGGAGAAATCCCCCCATGCAACCCCCCTAGAGTGGAGGGGTGTACAATATTCCTGGGTGTACAATCTTCATGGGGTATAAACACAGTTGAAAACAAAGACCTATGAAACAGGAAGATAATAGGGCTCCACAACCAACAATATCCCACTTGGAGACTAATCACAATAGCTCCATTGTTTTTGTACCTATTGGACTATACTCCACCTTGGACCTAGAAAATTTATTATCTTCACCTTCATGATTGAAGACCAACTGAAAATTAGTAGGAACTCAGTTTCTCCCTGGTTAATCCCTTTGTTAACATGTCTACAGAATTTTGGCTAGTCTGTATCTTTTCCAACTTCAAATGTCCATCTTCCAAGATGGATCGTATGAAATGGTACTTAAGTTTTATATGATTATTATTTGAACGGAATGATGTGTTCTTTTAAAGACGAATGGAACTCTCGTTGTCACAATATCACCTGCTATTCTCTTACTTCTTTCCCAATTCCTCCATAAACCTTTGTAACCAAATCATCTCTTTACTAGCCTCTGTAAAAACAACATACTCTTCCTCTATTCTTGAAAGTGAAACAACCTTTTGTAGTTTCTAAATACAACTTATTGTTCTTCCACCTATAGTAAAAGCATACCCTGTGGTGCTCCTCCTGCTATATTTATCACCTGCCATATTTGAATCAACATATCCATGTAGAATAATGTCTGAACCTCCAAAACATAATGCATGAGTAGAAGTACCTTTCAAATACCTAGCAATCCACTTTAATTCCTCCGAATGTTATTTATTTCGATTGTTCATATACCTACTTACAACTCCCACTACATGTGCAATATCTGGTCTTGTGCAAACCATCGCATACGTCAAGCTGCCAATTGTTGATGAATAAGGGACCCTGGACATGTATTATATCTCCTCTTGTGTCTTGGGACATAGTTCTTTGGTTAATTTAAAATGTCTTGCCAAAGGTGTACTAACTGGTTTTTCATTCTGCATTCTAAATATCTCCAACACCTTCTCTATGTACTCACCCTGAGACAATGTCAAATTGTAATTTTTCCTATCTCTTGTTATTCTCATACCAAAGATTTTATTTGTAGCATCCAAATCCTTCATCGGAAATGAATTATCTAATTTCTTCTTGAGCACATTTATATCCTTCATATTATACCCCGCAACAAGCATGTCATCTACATACAATAGCAAGTTAATATAGCTTCCATTTTCTATGTTTTTAAAATAAACACAGTGATCAGAATGTCATCTACTATAGCCTTGTTCTGTCATAAACTTGTCAAACTTCACATACCACTTCCTTGGAGCTTTCTTTAGGCCATACAAACTCTTATTAAACTTGCATACCAAATTTTCCTTCCCTTTGACCTCATATAAATCTCTTCCTCCAAATCCCCATGGAGAAAAGTTATTTTAACATCTAAATGTTCAAGATGTAAATATTCTACTACCAGAAGAATTAAAATAGTCCTAATTGAAGTCATTTTAACAATAGGAGAAAATATTTCATAAAAATATATACCTTTATTTTGTGCAAACCCCTTTACAACAAGTTCATCCTTGTACCACTGTTTTCCTCCATGTTCTTCCTTCAAGTTGTAAACCCATTTATTCTGCAATTCTCTTTTTCCTGCAGGAAACTAAACCAAATCCCAATTCTGGTTATTTACTAGGGAATCCATTTCCTCTTTCATGCTTTGCACCCACTTCTTTTTAGTGTCTACCTGCATTGCCACTTCATAACATTCTGGATCACTAGAATCAGTCAACAATAAATAATACAATGAAGGAGAGTATCATTCAGGGGGTCTACTTAACCTAGTAGATATTCTTAAAACACTTGCAGGATTTTGAGGTACGTGTTGCTCCTATTTTTATACATTTTTATTTTGCGATACCTTTGGAATTTCTTTTTCAGTGATCTCATCAAGAATTGTGTATTCTGGTTTTTCTATTTCTTGTTTCTTTCCCTGCAACTGATCTTTGTACATGAACTTCTTATTGAATATGAAATCTCTACTCCTAATGATTTTTTGATTTTCATAATCCCATAAGCGATAACCAAAATCATTAACACCGTATCCAATAAAGGTACACTTCTTGGATTTTTCATCAATCTTTGTTTTATTTTCTTTATCAATATGGACAAATGCTTCACAACCAAAAGTATTCAAATAGAATAGTTTACCATTTTACCTATCCATGCCTCCTTTGGAATTCCACCATACAAAGAGCTTGTAGGTCCTCTATTTATTAAGTAAAAAACAATATCTACAACATCTTCCTATAATTGTAAGTGAAAACCAACATGCATTCTCATACTCCTTGAATGCTCCATGATTGTCTTGTTCATCCTTTCTGACACACCATTTTCTTGTGGTGTTCCTGGAACTGTCTTCTCTCTAAGAATCCCATGGTATGAAAAATAATCATCAAAATCCTTTATGTAATATTCACCTCCATTGTCTGATCTGAGACACTTCAACCTTTCTCCAGTCTCATTCTCAACCAAAGCTTTCCATTTCTTACAAGTATAAAAAACATAAGATTTTTTTCGAATGTAATAAACCCAAGTTTTTCTAGTTGTATCATCAATAAAGTAACATAATAATGAGAGACACCAAGAGATGACACCTGAGGTGGTATCCATACATATCTATGCACAATATCTAACCTTTCACTCTTCTTTTCTTTTCTGACTCTGAGAAATATGACTCTCTTTTGTTTTCCATAAACGCAATGTTCACAGAAATCCAAATGAATTTGTTTAATATCTGGAAACAAATTTATTTTGTGAAGTATCTGCATCCCCTTCTTACTCATGTGTCCAAGCCTATGATTCCATAGTGTTTTATCCACTCCTGTAGAAGCTAAAGAGATAGAAGAGTCACTATTACCAATACATAAATATAAGTACCTACCTTCTCTCTTTTTCTATCACTAGTGATCCTTTGGTCACCTTCCACACCTTATCTATAAATATGGATATACAACCTTCACTTGCCAACTTCCCTGTTGAAGTTAGATTTTTCCTTAGATATGGAACATGCCGTACCTCTTTCAAAAACCATTGGTTTCCATTCCTTTGCTTTATTTTTACCTTTCCCATTCCAACAATTTTTCATGGTGCATCATCACCCAAATGAACCTTTCCAAAATCACCTTGAAGATAATACAGAAAATGTTTCCTATGGGGTGTGGCATGAAATGAAGCCCTTGAATCTACTACCCAAGACTCAGAAATATTATCTACAGAAAGAATCAAATCATCTTGTAACACATCACATGTTACATATGCTTCCTGATTTTTCTCTTATTGTCCATCTCTTTTTGTATTTGGAGCTCTGCAATCTTTCTTCAGATTTCCTTTCTTCCCACAATTCCAACACTCTATCTTTCCCAGTCTGAATTTGGATCTTCCCTTCATAGAATTCCTATGGTTCCCTAATCCCTTTTCTCTATCATTTTGTCTTCCCCTATTCTCCATGTTTAACGCATTACCTGATGTCTCACTTGAACTTTTCCGTCGCATTTCCTCGCTAAGGATAACACCAAAAAAATTGTCAAATTTTAAAGTTTTTGAACCATAGAAAGAGTTACTTACAGACATGGCCAAGTCGTTCCAACTTTCTGGAAATGAGCACAAGATTAGAAGAGCCCTTACCTCATCATCAAAGTCCACTTTTATAGAAATTGGTTGATTAGTAACAGTATTAAATTCATTTAAATGATATGAAATAGACCCACCTTCTGACATCTTCATATTAAATAATAGCTTCATTAGAAATACCTTATTGGACGCCAAGGGTTTTTCATACAATTTATCCAATGCGTCCATCAACTCCTTCATTGTGTTTTCTTTTGAAACATTGAAAGCCACCGACGTTGCCATGCTCAACAATACTGTTCCTAGTGCCTTTTTGTCAAGAACCTCCCATTCTTCATCCTTCATGGCTGTCAGATTCTTTGATATTCCACCCAATGGTAGGAATAGATCCTTCTGATATAAATAATCTTCCATATGCATCTTCCATAACCGGTAGTTTTGGCCATTAAATTTCTCGACCCTAAACTTTCCATCTTCCTCCATTGCTCCCACTCGAACCAGGAACTCTCTTTTCCTGCGAGTTACCTTTAGCTCTCATACCAAATGTTAGAAAAATAGGATCGCAACTGTAATGCCCCATATTTTGACCTTAGGTAGTTAGAACATTGTTGTTTAACTAATCTTGATAATTCAAAGTTTAGCATTTGTTTGGAGTCAGTTAGAATTTGTTAGACATTGAGATGTGTACCTCTAGGCCTATTTGTATGTTACATGATATATGCTCATGAAAAAGATAGTTATTTGATTTGTTAAACATGAAAATTAAAATGGGCAAGTTCAGTACATGTATACCAATTCACGTTATATTGTGAATGTATAATAGATGCAATGCATGATGTAAATAGGAAAACATTTCTTAATTGGGYGTCAATGCAAATATGGATTCTTATATAAATTTGTGATGTATCTGCATCAATATGTGTTATTGGTGAACTAACCTACAGGATGATGAGCTATGTGATAGCCAAATGACTATAGTATTGAGGTAACTGGGATGTCGTAGACATCAAGAAGATATTGTGTGCTATAAGTTGTACTTACTATTTGATTTATGATTCGAAATATTACTATGATCTATGGTAAATGTGGTTTTGACAGGATGCACGACTTACCCAGAGTGGATGTTTGATGACGTGACTCTAAGAATAGTAGTTGCACAGTATGGCTTGATATAGGGTGTTGAACCTAGTTCTATGAGGAGGGGTGGAGGTATTTCCCACCGTTTATCCTCCGAAACCTAGAGTCGTAGGAGGGTTGTGTGAAGTCACGCTCCCCTAGACATGTGATGACGACTGCTAGTTGCTTGTTGGGGAAGCTTGGTCAAGAAGTATGACACTTCCGCTTATGGTTCTATCTGAAGTTAGGTCAATATAGTTGACGCTCCAGCTTAGTCCAACAGAGGAAAGGATAGGATGGAAGATGGAAGTAGGTTAGGAAGGAAGGATGCTTCGATGTTAGATGAGAATACTGATTGGGGATTAGAGATGCCACTATAGTTTAGTCACTTGGTTCCTACCATGTTTAAAATCCTCTTTGATTTCCTATTGATATTTTAAGTGTGACAATGAGTTATTGATGAATTGGTGTAATTTAGTTTGTTAAAATTATTAAATGATGCATTACTTGATCTATTTTCCTACATGTCTTAGTGATCATATAAGAACTAAGCACTAGAGGCAATGACTATTTATTGTTAGTACATGCATAAGATATGTGTCCGCTAGCTACGCACACATACCCTACCCATGTATACTAGTATAGGTAATTAATGTATTAATTATTAAAAATAAATTATTAACTATTTAATTGAATGTTTATTGAATAGGTAAATTATATTGCATACAAAATATCTAGAAGCATTTAATACTTTCTTGACTTTGATAGATAGTGGGTGTGAGGAATTAAATGAGCATGGTGGAGTGTTATGTACATTTTGAGGACAATTATCAAATAACATTTATTATCTAGCATGAGAATAATGACTTTTTATTTGATTTATTGTTGTTTAATGCAAGTCATTTATATTTAGTTTTATTTAATATTTTCCCAAAATATCTAGATAAGGAAGGTTGATGGATAGTAATGACGGGGGGGTTGAGGATACTTGGGGAAGTGTGTATGGAAACTTGATAAATAAGGAGAAGAAGTAGAGAGGAGGGGATGGAGAGGTTGGAGCATGATGAGAGGTTGTGAAATTCTTGGAAGAGATGATTCTTGAGATAGTTTTCTTTAAGCGTTTGTGCTTTGTTGTTCTTGTAGTCACGGGCATGGAGGGCCAAGAAACCGAAAGGTTTCTTGGAGCTAGGAAGCCGGCTAGGCTCCTAGTTGGTAGGGATGATTACGTTGTTTCACTCTGGGCAAGCGGGAAAAGAATACTTGGAAGCGCCCAGAACTACACTACAACTAATGAGCTTCTACAAACTAAGGAAGAGGTATTTTTCAGTGATATTTTGTTATTGATATTTTGGGTATACTTATGTTTTAAGTTCTTAAATCTTAAAGTTATCCTACTACTTATTTCATCATGTTAATAGATCTATCATTGAGAAGATGTAGAAGAAATGTGCAAACAAAAATCAATGAAATGATGCTAAAACAAAATTGTTAATGTCTAAGTATTTAAATAAATAGTTAATTGCTTAGCATCCTATGGATGGGTGCTACATATGGTATCAGAGCTATGGTTCTAACTCTTATAGCCTATGGGCCTTTCCAAACTAAAGATAAAAATAATTATGGAAATAATTGTTAAATTTGATTGAGTTATTATTTCAGAAATATTTAAGACATCTTCAATAATTTAGAGCATATAAATAAGAATTGTGTGGCCAACTTAGCTATGGAGAAACATTTGATGATATACTAGTCGAGGTATTTCTATCATAAGTGAAGTTACGAAGCCAACCCTTGGAATGCACCAAAATGAGATCAAGGGCATTTTTTTTTAAAAATGTGCATATCACGAGGAAGTTCTGGTTCGTAGTTCAATACTAGTGTATCCATCTCAGAAAGTGATGAGGCATCCCTCTTGCCTAAATTGTGTACACCGCATTCATTATAGTCACAAGCTACCAGAGTTATTATATGCTTCCTCTTTAAAAAAATACTTTGTGTTTGGAGAGTTCAAGAACCAAAGAATCAAATGGTCCCTCTAAGGAATGATTCTCTACTTCTCCCTCTCCAGTTACATAGAGATTATCAACGCTGTTAATATTATCCCCACCAATACAAGTCCTCCGATCTCCATCTTTATTTCATGGATCTTCATTAAAATAATAAAGTGAAAGATGCAACCCCAAGCCATCCAAGTAAATATTGGACGTCCCACTACATCTCCTCGAAAGGGCTTGAATCCACCATGGCGAAGACAGGCAAAGGTTGGGAGGTAGAATCAAGACCGTCGAATTTGTTGAGCGTAGCTGTATGGGCTGAATGAATGTTTTTTTTTTTTTCATTGCAGGAACCAGGTTTTCCATTAACTGTGTGTCAGTTCCTGTGTAAACCTCGTTCGCCACTGCTATACCTATGATCTTTGTGGCTGGTAAGTAGGCCTGAATGTTTTCATTAACCCATTCAATGAATTTATTTGGATCTGTCATGTTGCCAACGTTATCACTTGACCCTCCAACAACCAATTCTATACCAGCATTTGCAAATACTTTTAGGACTGTCTCATTTGTACTGTGGAGTTTTACTCTGTTGATATGGTTGGTAAAGACCCACTACTAGTTCTGGTGATGGAAAGTCATATGCAACTTGTCCATAGTTGATTCCTGTTGTGGTGCCACTTGTGCTGGACATAACATTTGAAAGAGCCAGTCTAGACGGCAAAACCAGAGCTGACGAGCAGCTCAATCTGAGACTTCCTTTGCCCATTACTAAAGCCACCATGACAGTAGCCTCTACACACCCAAACTATCTCGCATGCAGAGAATTGCGAGAAATTAATGAAGTGGGCCTCGACAACTTCCTTCAAACTCAATTGAGGTGCTCCCATTGAATTATTTAAGTGAGCTCCATGGCCAAAAGAAATAGCAGCTTGCTATTGAGCATATGCTTCTACTTGTTGTTGTTGCTGAAGTGCCACGAATTGTCGTTGTTTTGTCACCCTGAGATAGCTTACATTCTCTCTAGCACTAGGTTGTTCCACAGACATACCATCAACAGCCTGATTCATCATTTCAAGGCCCTCATTTAGCTGGTTTCTAATCCTCTCATTAGCATAGAGATCTGGGAAAGAAGTCCTTTCCACCCTACAAACCACTGTGTAACTTCATCAAAGTCAGGATTTGGACACAACCAATGATACAGAACCTACTGCCACTTTTGGAAAAATCCTGCCTCTAACATAGCAACCACATGATGTATAGGAATTGCATATGCCCAACCCATAACCCGGTAGAATTGATCTAGTTGTTGATTAGTCGGGTTATTTTAGACTGCAAATTTTTAAAAAATGCTCGCATGGGATTCCACCATCATGGATCCTGCAACAACACTCTCTCGAACTCTGTCCAATGCTACCATAATGTTCTTTATATTCTCTAGCTGTTGCTTCTATTGTTGGGCCTCTTTCTGAACCCGTTCGATCTTTGGTAATTTGATGACCCCAGTCGTCCCATCCCTCACAAGCAACAATGTCAACGAAATAAGTATCGACATAAACAATACGTGAGTATTGGCCCATGGCGCGCCCAATGTAGAGGGGTCCCGTTCTCGTGACTGTGCAATGCACAAATGCAAATCCTGTTTTCTCATATGGATTTTTCCGACCTCGAGCAGCGATAGAGCCGAACTCTTTGGCAATGGAATGGAACTCACAACGCTAGAGCTTGTGAACTTGGAGGAATTTCGCCTCACAACCAAGTCCAGGCATGGTTTAGATGGGTCGCTAGCTCTGTTGTGCCATTCAATTACCGTGAATTCTTTCCCTGCGCCTTGAAATGTAATGTAGGGCTTTGAAGCCGTTTTTTTTTTTTCTTTGGCATAGACATCAAATCATCTATCGCAGCCTTCTGCTCCGCATTTAGGTTTTTGAGATTGTTAGCACCTTCACTTGAGGGCCTCTCATATCAAACACTTCCTGCACATGCCAACAGCCTGCACATGCCAGTAAGTTAGCAGCCTGCACACGCCAACAACCTGCACATGCCAGTAAGAAAGTAAGTTAGCAGCCTGCATACGCCAATAGCCTGCACACGCCAACAAGAGAGTAAGTTTGATTTGATGTCTCCAGATAAAATTAGCGGCTTGCATGAGATAAATCTCTTATTAAAGTAAGAAAAAATAAAAAAATAAAAAAATAAAAAAAATTGATATTTGTGAGACGGTTTCACACCGGGGTGCGCATGCTCTTCATTACCTGGCTGGCTAAACATGGCTAAGTAAAAGGCGGTTTGTCACTGGTGCTCATGCTCTTCATTACCTAACCCCTGTCACTTCTGACTTGTTGTATTTTAAACTCTACTTTGTAGCTTCTCATTACTTGAATAATATAAATTGTTGTTTTTTTTGTTGTAACAAATTTGCATTCTACGTCTCTTTCAATTTCATCTTTACATTTATTTAATTATAAAAGACGAACACAAACAAAATCTTTGAAAATCTCATCGAACATCTCAATATTAAAATTTATTATAAATTAAATATATTTTGTATTAAGTACACATCCTAACATTGAAATTTATCGTAAATTAAATATATTCCTAAATATAATAAAAACATAAAAACATTTTATTATTTTAAGGTCGGTATGATAGTATTTGAATGATTCAATAAAATACTTTTTTATAAAAAAAAATAATAATAATTAATGATTAAATCAAATAAATTTATTAAATATATATATAAATATAATTTTATATAATATACCTAAGTAATATTATTTAATATTAAAACTTTATGATTTTTTTATTTTTTATTTTTGAATTAGAGGCGGCTACGTCCAGGTTTGGAATCCAAAAACGACCAACTACGCCACCTTGTGCAGCCAAATAAATTTCATTACTTCTTTGTCCTTGAATTAAGGACTACCCGTTGGATTTAAATTGTCTTGCCAAAGTGTACAGAACAATATTTTTTTTTAATTCATTCATTATTGACAGACCGTATAAACATCAGCGTTGAATTACTTTTATGAATATGATCTGGTAAAATAAAAAATAAAAAATACAAGTTGAATTATTTTTATGTTTGAAAGTTGGTATAAATAAATAAGTTAAATATATTTTTTTAGAAAAGTTCCATTTTCATGCTCAAATTATTTTATTTTTATTTATAAAGAGATTTCATTGTTTTGGTTTTATAT
>JASDQU010096161.1:33360-47712 GCA_032191745.1 Picea mariana | reverse complement strand
TTGAATCCATTAGTCAATTTTTTTGTGATTTTTTTCTTTTTTTGTAGGTGGTTTTGATAAAACTTTGAAAGTCACATCAACTGATAATAATTCTGAAACCCACACTAGCTGGAAATAAAATGAAATGCACTCTTGCTGAATGGAAATTTGCTTCTACTGAATCAAATGCACACCCTCTTATACTGATGAACTCAACTGCTGAATCAAATCTAATACTGCTGAAATCAAGACTCTGCTGCTGTTGAATAAAATCTACTAAAATGAAAACCTCTTTGTTCCTGAATGTAATCTAACACTGCTGAAATGAACCACTTGCACACTAATGAATTTGAAAGCACTCTTTACTTCTAAAGAAATACTTGCAGAAATCAAATCTACTTGGCAAAACTTCGGAGCCCACTCTCCAATCCTTTTTAGTACCTCCCCGGCAACGGCGCCAAGATGTCGAGCTGGATATATAACATATGAATCAACATTTAATTGTCAACCCGAGAAGGTAGACTTAGAGGAACCAACACAGGAAATGCAGGGTTAAAGAGGGGTTTAAAGGATGACAAACTAATCTCTGAACTGCTAAAAGAAACTTGCTGGAAGAAGATACTGTACTCTACTTTGTTCTGCACTACTCTGTACTAACTTCATAAAACTGTTCTGTATATGCATGTAAAAGGTCTACTACACACTGATGACTGAAAACAATTAAGTTTCTGCTACCTATTACTCCACACAACTCAACAACCTTCTATTTTATAATGCAATGAAACTCTCTATTGTAACCAAATGAAATGCTATTTCTGTTAATCAATGGCTGAAAATATAACATCTAAACTTGAATCTTGAAATGCTAAACCCTCGCAATTGAATGAAATGCTATTTCTATTCTATTAAACCAATGAGAAAACTGACAATGTAGATTGGGATCGAATCTTTGCTAAAAGATGGTGTTCAAATCTGGAGATGGAGTCTACTATAAATGTGATATATACAGCTTTGTTTCCATCGAAGGGGGCCCTTCCTTCTCTGTCAATAGACTGCTCTCTAAATCAATGCATACTAGAAAATAAATAAATCATAGCAAAATGGTAATAACAGAGGTCGTATTACTGAAACTCTAACTATTTTATTGAAAAAATAAGAACAATACAAGGCCTGGAGATTCGATCTCTGTTCCATTATTCTATCTAATCTATGCTCCATCTATCTCCCTCCTGCTCGAGCATAGCATCTCTTTACATAACGTTTCAGATCCCCCATAATGCATGGCTTTGCGCCCAAGTAGTTACAAAACGGTTTACTGGAGAATGAGACACGTTTTACATACCCAATCGATTTAAGATTGCCTTTACCTGTGTCTCTTGATAAGCATGATTACATGTGCAACCAAATGCTTATGCGCCCCTTAAGATAGGCGATACCATTAAGTTTGCAACCGACTCTTGAATGCCCTAATCTTATGACACGAAGGCAAAACACACGTGGCAATAATTCTGGACCTTTTATGCTGATGAAATTGGCCTGGCACTCATTAGCAATAGCTTTTGCAAGAAGAGTCTTTCCACAACCTGGTGGCTTGTAAAAGAGAACACTCAACAAAAATTCCACGCAGGGCAGATGGGTTACTGGAGCTTAACGCAGTCTGGAAATGCTCATTGGTAACAAACATAGAATTGAGGATTTCAGCATTGATAGTCTCTAAGTAAATAACATCCATTTTTCCTGATGCACTATAACGCAGCCTCAGTGCACAGAGCTGCGAGATCAGCTCCAACATATCCATGCGTATCCTTCTGTCTTCATAACAACTGGAAAAATACAAATCCTTTAAAACAGTCATCTTCTTAAGAGCACACAATGAATAGAGTATGCATGAAGACACTCAGAATATAATCACTACATTTCTCCCTGATTCAAGATTTCCCAGTTATTGTACTTTTCATTTCCATAATAAAATCATTTTGCCCCTATTCCTTGAATACTGTACTTGCAATTCATTCAACATCTTTAGAAATACTCATATTCTTTGTATGGATACGAAGGATTTCCAATCGTCCCATTTCATTGGGAACTTCAATATCAATTTCCCTATCAAACCTTCCAAACCTTCTAAGAGTTGGGTAAATTTAGCAGCTTTGTTGATATCTTCACTGGGTGCGAGATGGTACCTGGTACTGGTAAGTTCTATTTAGTATCAACATTATGTTAAAGAGACAAATATCCCAGGAATGGCGCTCAACATTTAAACTCTTGATGGCCACGTCCAGATCCCAGGAAAACAAATAGCTTAACCAATGCACAAATCCTTCATCATTATCTTGATTTCTATAAACTTCCATTCCATTATTACAATGAGTGATACCATTAATAAGATTTGGAACACCTCTGTTTAGTAGCTTGTACACACGGCTGGAAGTGCCTGATGTTTGAAGGTAGTAGTGATAGCAAAATGGATGCATTTTCTTGTAATAGTTTTGCAATGATATCAAAAGAGTGCCACAACATATGAGTAAGGTTTTGCAAGAATCCATAAGAAGAAGACTTCATAAGTATGAAAACCTTAGCAACCCAATCATGAAAGAATCCAAGAATCTGCAATAAAATGTATCAAATCCAGAGCCCAACAATTGTGATAGGGGACGTATTTGGATGATATTCCAGTGGAAGCATAGAAGTATAGCAATGCAGGAGGGTGGTCAGTGCGGGTTCTCTGCAGAAGGATTAAAATAGTCAGTCTTAAGTGCACCAAGTATAGATATGAACATATGGAAACACTCGGTGTAGTGATGTCTTGCGCATGTTGGTAATGGTAGAGGAATATGCTAGGAAAACCATTACTGTGTATTTTCATTGCTTTTGTAGATAATTCATGATGGTTATTGTTATGCAGTTTGGCACCTGTTACTGCAAAATACTTGTCCAACATCAAAAGTGGCCAAGTAAAAACACTTTTGACTGGAAAATTAACAAAATACAAATATATCACAGATCTGGGATTACCTCAAAGCTAAGAGCAGGATGTAAATCCGCTAAAATATATTTTAGACATATATCAACTACCTTTCGAATAGAAATAGGCATAATTGAAAACCATCGAGTAGTCTATATATACACATTACATTTGCTTGTAATTTCTTGTAGATGTGTGGTCTTTCCTCCTAAAGTGGAGCAAATAAATTTACCATAAATCAGTGACCTAATTTGCAAATTGTGTCACTTGTCACAATGACGGATGCATAAGTATTGGAAATGTAGAATTGTGAAAGTGTAGTAAAGCAGGAGGATGACTAGTGCAGGTTCTTTGCACAAGGATTAAAAATATAGGATCTTAAGTACACCAAGTATAGTTGTACGAACTAGATGAGGATTTAAAATAGATCGAGAGAATGATTGCTCTATTTTCAGTCCTTATGTGGGATTCTAGAGTTTCGAGCCTTGCACTAAGAATTCATGTTGCTTATAGTTTCACATTCGTAGAGTTGGTTGCATAGACACTTGTACAATTCGTAGAGCAATGTCATCAATACTTCCACATATTCAAATCTTGTGCGGGGGAAATTTTTCTATTTATCATTTGGTATATATTCAAATCTTGTGCAGAGAATAATTACGTCTGCTCTTTCTGCACTACCACAGTTCTACATCTCGCATCACGCTTGATAGTGTGTGCTCTATGCATAATATAGTTACTTGGTTTATTAAAATTTTCATTAGCATTTAATTTGTAGTGCTTTTATATGCATGGCGTTTCTTGCTAAATCAAATAAAATAAATTTACCATAAATTAGTGACCTATATTGAAAATTACGTCGCTTGTCACAATCAAGGATGCATAACTGTTGGAAATGCAGAGGCACGGAAGTGTAACAATGCGACAGGATGACCTGTGTGGGTTATCTGCACAAAACTTAAAAAAAAACCATCTTAGGTAGACCAAGTATGGATATGAACATGTGACGACACTTAGTGCAGGCATGTCTTGGGCACTTTGGCAATGGCAGAGAAATATCGTTAGCAAAACTAGTACTGTGTATTTTCAATGCTTGTGCAGAGAATTAATGTCACTTATTATTGTGAAATTTCAAACCTACTATTGCAAAATATTCATCCAACCTCAAAAGTGGTGAAGTAAGAAGGATTTTGACTAGAAAAGTATCCAAGACAAATAGATCACAGACTTGGAATTACCCCAAAACAAGAGCAGGATGCCAATATACTAAACTGTGATATAAACATATATTGGTTACACCATCGAGCAGTTTATAGATAAGAAACACATTTTTTTTGTGCTTCTTCTATATGTGTGGTCTTACCTCCTACATTAGAGAAAATCAATTCATCATAAATTAGTGACCTATTTTTCAAATTAAATTGCTTTTAAAAATCATGGATGCATAAGTATTGGAAATGTAGAGTTGCGGAAGTGTAACAATGTGGGAGGATGACATGTGTAGGGCTTAAAAGTAGACTGTATTTTGTAAACCAAGTATACATGTGTGAAATGGAAGAATTTATGCCATGTGGTCAAGCATTGGTAGAGCGATGTCATCAACACCTTCACATAGGTGTATGTTGCATAGAAAAGATACTTTGTCTATTTAGTACTTGGTCTATACTCAAATCTTGTGCGGAGAACTAATACATCTACTCTTTCCAGACTGACGTGGTTCTTCTTCTCGCATCATGTTTGATACTTCGTGTTCTATGAATAGTACAATTACTTAGTTTTATTCAAACTTGCATTGACATTGGTGTGGTGTTTAAGAAAACCAATCCTCTTTTATTAGTTGTATTGTTGGATCAAATGGTTGAATGAAATATTCTTGATGTGCATCATATATGCGAAAAAAAATTTAATGTTTGGTTGTAACTTATTTTTCTTTTCCAGGGGTGTATTAAATTCATTAAGAGTTATTTGAGAAACTATACATATGGAAAATAAATCAAAGATAAACAAAGACAAAAACAAGATATGTTGTTTCAAGATTGTTTTGTTTTGTTTTGTATATATATATATATATTCCTAGTTGTTGGATGCCATAGTCATAGGGTGAGCATCATCTGAATGACATAAACTAAAATGAAAAAAAACATGTTTTCATATTCTTGTTACATATTTAGGAAGTTCTTGTTTCTATGTTTGATCAAGAAATTGTGTGGGGCATTGCAAGTAGCTGATATAGTAGATATCGTGGTTGTAGAGAAAATAAAATATCGACAATTTGCATTGTGTTTGCAACTCGCTACCATCGATCTGTATTGTTGTTTAACTTCTTCGATGTACATTACATCGAAACTATCATTGGTGTTAAAAATGAGAATAGGGAAAATAGAGAAACATGGAACACGAATTGCAGAGGTATGTTTTTCTAATTTCATTTGTGTACTATTCATTTGTTGTTCATTAATATTGTGTATTTCATGTGATTTTGACATAATGGTTTATTTGTGTATTCATTGAATTTGGTGCACTACTTTCACATGAAGATAAAATAGAGTAATTGTAGGAGAGCAAGAAGTGAAAAGAAATGTAAGAGAATAAACCGAAGAATAATGTCCCAAGAGAAGGTATGTCTGTAACAATTATAAAAGCAACAACCATTTTTTGGTAACTAATATGAAAATGAAATAATATATATCAATATTGCATGGTACTGCATATAATCAAAAGTGCATATTGCATCTGTGGCTATCGTATTTGTAGTGAGTTGGAAATTCAATGTTTGTCAAGATTTGATGTGCACAACTCCAATTTATGTGCATATTGAACGTTTTGTGGCGAAGTGAACAAATTGTCACCAAAGACGATCTGGGAATTACACAAACATGCCAACCCTCTATCAAATGTGAATGTAAAATGTATTGGCTAGTAGTGCATTGATGAAGTAATAAACATATAGAATTATAATAGATTTAACCATTGAATTGAGAAAAGATGTAATAGATTGAAAAACAAAATCAAAGTTTGGATTATGTTCATTTGAAAAGAACAACATATACAAAGGTAGAGTAGTACATTTCATAGAAGTGTACTATGTACTTTGGTCATTTGAACAATGGTTGCATGGATTTGGGCCATGGATTTTGTGTTGTTAATATGTACTTATCCTGTCATATAATGTTTATCTGTCAAAGGGGAACAAGATTTGGAAATAATATGATATTATTTATTTATATCTGTTGACACCATCACATGATGTAGCTAGTGTTATAGAGAAACAAGAAGATACATCGAGGATAAGGTTGACATCTATTACAGGATGGATTTTTTTTTTCTTCTAGAAATTGCACTCTATTACAAACTTCTAACACTAACATTTGGTACTTAGCAAGTTTCACACACTATTGGCTTGGTGGTGCTCGTTCATATCATGTTGGGAGGTTAGAAATATGCTATGTTGAATTGTGAGCATTGTGAATGTGGCTAGGTTGGATACCCGCACATTGCTTGAGTAAGTGAAAACCATATTTCTGGGTTGTTTTTACAACATAGTTTGGAATGAGTAAGTTCATCCCTGAGGTAGCAATTGGATTTGGTGTACATTTGTCTGAGATGATACCGTCTCTCTTCTTTGGATTCGTCTGGACCAGGGAAGAGTGGGCATTCTTCATCCTTTATTCCTTAAATTGAAGTAGTAGATGGCCCAAGTCCCGTATCTAGAAATTTTCCCAGTTACTCAGGCACTTGCAAATCACACATACGGGGTAATTGTTCCAATGAATGGGAACAATGTCATCCTCTTGCTTGGATTGGATTGTTTGATAGCAAAGAAGAGGAGAAAAATTGAAACCAATAGAGGGGGTAGTTAATAGAATGCATATGTTGGGTTCAACAAAGGTGTTAATAAATGGAAACAAGCACAACAGAGGTTGACAGAGAGAGATGGAAAATCACAGTAAATTCAATGCACAATTCAAACAACTATTTGGCGAGGCTAGGGATCTTGGTCACCGATTGTATGTTGGGTCCCCTTCCCAAAAGTTGCATTAATAGTGCAAGCCAATGTGAGAATGAAATCATGGGACTACAAGTGATATACATGAAGTTTTGGCTATAGTAAATCACATGTTTTCTAGGAGAATCCATGGATGCAAGGACTTTACGGTTGAACTATGATTCCTATATTAAATAGACCTGGTGGCTGGTAGAATTTTTCAATTGAAAACTAGTGGGATATATATTCATGGATAGATTCAAATTGGTTGGGAATATTATGGCTCTAGCAAGTGGTATAAATAGTTCAAAAGACAACCAAAAATTGTCACAGTGATGTTCCTATTTTCGAGCCAGCTCCATGTGTCGGTGTTCCTGTACTGATATGTTTCAATTCAAATCTAGGTTCCTTTAATGCTATATGCAGTGTGGATTCATCATAATCCTGGTTGCCTTTTCACAGTGTGGGGTGATAACTATTCGGGTATAACATCCCCACTATAATCCCTCATTTAATTAAAGCATAATGTTTATATAAATGTTTCTATGGCCAAGAAATGTAAATGTGAAATGTATTTCCTGAATTGTAAATGAATATGATGTAATAATAGATTTTTGGATATGGATAGAGATGGGGGATGATTAATCCACAAGAGAGGGGCAATTCCTAGAGAGTTCAAAGAGGGGTCCAAGGATAAATAATTTATGGGTATTAATTCAAACCCACTTTTCTGAATTTTTATTATCATTTGGGGAAAACTTCTATTTTTGTTTGAGTGTATGAGATCCCAATCATTGAATACTTGGCATAGGATGGATGTGTCATAGGGTGAATGTGAGAGTCACATCCCATAGTTATTGGAGAGTATGGGGATGAGGTATCATCAACATTGGGTAGAGTGAGCAGTCAACTGTCTTGAGGAAAGTAAGGAAAATCGTATGGGTAGTAACAAACAATTTTTTCACATTCAGTTTTGACATGAACATAAAAAAGAACAGGGAAGAAGAGTTTTGGAGCTGGAACAACAAGGTTGGGTGAATTTTGGAGCATTTTTTGGAGCATTTTGGAGCTAGAAATCAAAGAACTAGGTTGTTAGGCCTGAACAGTGAACTCCTAGGTGAGTTTCACTATATCAATAAGTGTTTGTTGTTATTTTTACCTCTCTTTTTTTTGTAGTGAGTTCCAATGAGTTCTTAATAGAGATATTCCTAGCTATCTAAGTCAGAGATACTGTGATAAATGAATGGGATCCCTGATGGAATGAGAGCAGTGAAGGGGTACATTTTTTGGGTTGGGAAGGTCAAGAGGAAGAGAGTTGGAGGAAATTTGGGATAATTGTAGGAGAAAAATAGTGGGTTGTGTGATATTGAGCTATGACGAGACTGTGAGACACAACCTTCTTTTGTGGATTCCTAGCCCCAGCTCGAGGTTGAATTGCTATTGATATTTGGAAAAATAGGTATATGGTTGGGTGGAACATCCTTCCTAGACATTTGGTTGAAAAAAATCTCTTTTAAAGATAAATGCTTATTTATTTTGATGAGTTATTTATGAATTCATGGTTGCGCATTTACTATGTGAATGAGAATGGTTTATATGTTGTTATAGATTTTTTATTAGTTTCATTCATGCTTATTTAGAATGGTGTAGTTGCATTTAAATATGGATATTAGAATCTAGTTGTAAATGGGAATAAGTCATAGCTGGTAAGCTACAGGAATCTAGTTAGTGGAAGAAAATTTCATTTTATATGTACTTTCGCGAGTAATGTTCCCGGGTTAAGCTGGGGGATGTTACAGAATAGTATCAAAGCTCAAGCTTCAACATTGAGCTTGTATGGGCTAGGAGCTAACGCGAATTGAGCAGATTTGTGGTTGTATATTTGGTCTTTTGGAACCTTTGGGTGAAAAATGGTGAACATAAGTGAAATCCCTAAGTTACGAGCATATTTCAATTTTCAGTGCTTTAGAGCATACAAAGAATAAAACTTATGGCATCAATATGTAGGTTGCAGAGTCAAATTCAGCCATGGAAGTTGAAATCTTACATGTTTGAGGGTGGCTGTGAAGTTTTTCAGATTGACGATCGATATTAATTCAATCGTGAAGATCAATGATCGAGATTCAATCCTGAAGCATGGAATAAGGGTGAATATGAAGGGAGGAGTCTGATGGTATTAGTAGAATGAATGAGGATCATTCATCATAGTGAGGTTCAATCCTAACCATTCAGCGGAAGTCGAGTTTCAAAAAATTCCTGAAGTAGGACACCAATTGAAGACTAAAGAAGAGAATATTGATGGCAGAAGCCCGAAAGTACGAGAGTTGTCAAATCAATCAGGGTCCTTTTCAAATGTCAAAGAAGAAAACTTATGGCATCGATCTGTAGGTTGCAAAGTCAAATTTTTCCATGGAAGTTGAATTATATGTGTTTGAGAGTAGCCATGAAATTTTTTAGATCAATGGTCCATATTAATTCAACCCTGAGGATCAACGATCAAGGTTCAATCCTGAAGTGGGGAATAAGGGTGAATATGAAGGGAGGAGTCTGATGGTGTGAGACGAATTAATTAGGATTGTTTTTCATATCGCAGGTCAATCCTAGACATTCATCGAAAGTCAGGTTTCGAAAAAGTCATGAAGCAGGGTGCTATTTGAAGTCTAAGGAAGAGAATCCTGATGGCAGAGGCTCGAAAGTGTTGGAGTTGCTTCACAAAAACCTAAGATTTATTTTTCCTAAGGTTTTTACCTTTTTATTATTCATAATTAGTCATTATTTGGTCTCCTATATTTTAGGGGAGAATATTCCACCTGGAGAATATTCTCTTTCAGTTGACACTTCAGTTTGACTAGTTGAGTTGAGTTTAGATGTTGCATTGGTTTTATCACCATGAAACATTAGGATCATCACCGTGATAATTATACCTTTCCTTGGGATCATCACCAAACTAGCACATTACCCTTGATTCCTTGAGTTAACTCCTCACTACTCTCTATTCAGTCAGTTAACTGAGGACTAGCTGACTAGTTAACTCAACTAGGTGGAAGTTCACTCCCATAACTGCCCGAGAGAGTAGACTAAGTGGTAGTTCACTCCCGTAAATGATGGTGTGTGTCCATATCACTCTATACTACCACTATGGTGCATTGGTTCTCCTCCAGTGCACACTCATTGAGTTATGCAGAGTATATCATGTGGAAATTACTGATTATTCATAATGGTTAATGAGAATTCTTTCATTCTTTCTCCAATTCTCTCTGCAAATGTGTGTATTATTTTTTATCTATATATATTATGTGTAGTATCAACACATTTACATGGTATCAGAGCTAACAGACTGCTAAGCAAAATCTACACCAAAATTTTTTGAAGGCACAAAAGATTGAAGGTAGCAGAAAGATGGATTTCCAAAAAGAATTCATTATTACACCTTACAACTATTTTTCATTGAAGGAGAAAATAGCCATACATCTCTGAACCAGAGGGTTGTACAGGTTAACCTTGAATATAGATACAAAAATAACATCAGCCATAGAAAAATCCAAGTACTTAAATCACATGGATGAGGCACTCAGAACAATTTGCAGTCTTATTTCTCCCGATCTCCTTTTTCACATATCTTCTTGTAAGACTCTCAATGAAGCCTAGATCACCTTGGAAGGGATCTTTGGAAAATAGGATGATATGAGGGGACACATGCTCAAGGTGGAGCTACTCACATTGGATCCAAAAATCTTCGACAATATCCAATATTTCTTTACAAAATTCAAGGATTTACTGTTGAACTCAAAGCTTGTGGGGTTGATAAATCGAAGGAGGGGAAACAAATGGTTCCACCATTATCTCCAAGCTTGGTCCTGAATTCTATGTATTCATATCCACATTCCATTCTATCATATTCACCTTTGGAGCCACCTAGAAGATTCCTTCTCTTGAGGACTTTATCGAAGCACTAACACAAGAGAAAACCTGTCACATACCCACTATGGAAATCGATTTTTTCGTCGATTTCTCAATGGTCAGACCCCTGAAATGTCTACACAGGTCTAGCATAAGCTAACTCTTCCCTCGTCTGTTCCCATAGGATTGCAGGTCATGACCACAGGTTGAACAAATATGGCGTCCTTTCTCTCTTCTCGACTCAGCGCTACTAGAGCGTTGAGTCTTTTGACTCTACAAACCCCGACACAACGAAGCACCAAACCTCGAAAGGGATGGCAAGTACAAGTTTCCTGTTTGGGTCTTTTCCTCATGACCACGCGCTTAAATCAGCAAAGCCCTTACCGGCCTTTCGTGATTCAGGAAATAATGATGCATGACTTCTTCCTTTCCCATTAAAATCCCCGAAAACCATGAAGTCTCCCAAGTTTCCCTCCAAGGGGAGATCAACAATTTTACGCCTCCCTTGATCCGACGGTATGGATCCTTTCAGGGTTTTGGTACTCGGGAGTTCGAAATGCAATGACTCCAAGACTTCTTGTCATTTAAATCTCCAAATTCCGATATGGAAGTTCGTGTAAGAGATTGACGACTCTTAAGAGTGTGGATACAACGGTCCACAGGATTTCAGGACTTTTCCCAAATATTTGACCGCTCACCATGCATCTCCTCTGATGGACGGTCCATATTCTTTCGACACTTCTCCTCTCCACTACGGCGTGTATCGGGATTTCGGGCATCAGGATTTCACGAATCGCGGGGGCAAGGTTTTCTAGCCCTCTGGTTTCCCGGATGCTGAAACACCGAAACGTTGACTAACAGCCATGTGTCCCTTTGATGGATGGTGGAAACCTTCAGCCAAGATCAATGGTCATGATCTTTTCAGGATGATAAATGGTCACGATCAAATCCCGGCTTTCCTTAACCTCATTCACACCTCTCGCCATTTTGGGTTTTCGGTGATCGGGATTTTGCGACTCGCGAAGACAAGGGTTCTTGCCCTTTGGTTTCTCGGGTGCCGAAACACAGAAATGTCGATCGGAAACCACATGTCCCTCTGATAGATGGCAGCAACCTTCACCCACAATCAATCGTTATGATCTTTTCAGGATGATCAATGGTCACGGTTAAATCTCGCCTTTCCCAAACTTATTCACACTTAAACTGATTTGGGGTTTCGGTAATCAGGATTTCGTGACTCGTGAAGACAATGGTTCTTGCCCTTTTGTTTTCCGGGTGCCGAAACAATGAAGTGCTTACCAGCAGCCACGTGTACTCTATAGATGGACGGTCCAGGTACTTCCATGGACCATGGGATCTACGGTCCCAATTCCTTAATCTCTTGCAAGGGAAAAAGGGGTCGTGGCATTAATGCCTGCGTCTCTTCCTCAAATATAACGGTCATTACAGACCCTAGGATCCTCCGAAGGGATCATGTTTGTGCATTGCTTGAAAAGGTGGAGGGGTCGAGGAACTATCATCCACGTTCCTTCCCCACCTCCAATGGTTGTTACAGACCTTGGGTCCTCTGAGAGGATCTCATCCGTTAATCAAGATTTAAACATATTCTAACATTTTGGGACTTCACCAGTCAAAGTTTTGGGACTTATCAATCACGAGAGTCTGACCTCTTGTCAATGACACTCCCAATTTCCAAATTTCTTGAAATCCCGATGGGCTCTTTCTTTCGGGATTCTCTCGAGATCCTGAATTACTGCCACGTATCCTCCCTCAGATGGATGGTCCTCGTTGTTTTGCAATTTCGCGACTTGTGACCCCCAGTGATGAAAATACTTTGTCAACTTGAATCCCTGATATCTGAAATACCGATGGACTCTCGATCTCCACCACGTGTTCTTCATGGATGGACGGTCTAGATATATATCAGTATTTTCACCATGGATTGTCCCGATCTCTTGTCATCAAGACTCCTGGAATCCTGAACTTCGAATCCCCAATACTAACTCCTCTCTTGGGACTTTCACCCTTGTTCATGAGGGCTTAACCCTCATGCATCTCCTAACAGATCCAATGACTATCGGGTTTTCTAACTAAGATCTGATGGGTCAGATCTATCCCGTGTCATGCACTCTCCCCCCTACTCTCTGGACGTGGAAAAACCAACGGTCCAGATACTCCCACAGTCCTTGGGGATCTACAGTCCCGATTTCTTCGCTACTCACGAAGATAAAAGAAAAGGGGTAAGGCATGTAACACCCTTGATTCTTTCGCCAATTTAACGGTCGTGAATGACCACAGATCTTCCAACGGGATCTCATCCATCGATCGATACTTATCCCTACACTAATACTTCGAGATTTCAAGAGGATCATTCTTCCTCGTATAGGGTTTCTAAGACTTGTGCATTCAGGTCCTTTTTCCAAGCTCTTGGTAAAATTTTCCAAGAAGGATATCTCTATGGAGAGTTCTATTCCGGGGCATTTATGGAGACAGATAAGGGGAAACCAATTCCCGAGAATGGACTGGAAGTCTAACTTGGTTCAACTTTCGCATAATTAAATTTATCTATCAACATAAGCCATGCGTGGTTTTCCTGTTACAAACATACACCTACCCTTTCTTATCAAAACATTGCATAGACAGTCTTTATACTGTAATCATTCACAATTTCACAGTTTATGAGCATATATGTCAACATATGAATTTCAAGATGCAAGATGTAAAACACTTATCAGAAATAACACCAGAAGTGAGTACAACTGCTGAGAGGGGTGCTCGTTTCCACCCAACCGTAGGCTCAGCGATTCCGATAGGATTTACCACTAGCCACCCTCAAGTTGAGACCACGATGCTGCAAGACTGTGTCTCGGTTTTCCAGTGGCTGAGAATGAGGGTTACTCTCCCCCTTCTCTGCTATCACTCACTCTGCATATCTCTAGAGTTTTCTTCCTCCCCTCACGTCTTCCCCCAATCGCTTCTCCCTCATGCCTTATCGTCTTGTGAGGTTGTGTGTGGCACGATTTCTCTCACACAGGTCAAGCCTGACGGCTCTATGGATGGGTGGTTCACCCCCCCATCCCTCATTAATTCTTGAGGATCCATCTACCTACCAGCCTGCGAGACATTTAATTCGGGGCCAACGAGCCGCTCTTGGTTCTCTGGGCCAGTGAAGTCCAAATATGGTATTGTTTTCGGTGGAAGTTAACGCCACCATTCTAGGTGCCTTCCACCACCTTTCTCTAGCCATCGTGGTCTCTCTTTTTTTTTCCAGCATATCCCCTCTCAGCAGTCTTGCAATATATATATATATATATATATATATTCATGATATTATTCACATTCATCAACCTTTTCCACAAGGTCCATTCACATCACACATTCACATTTTTGAGTTTGCCATAGTTCTTGGCTAGTCCAATTATTTTTACAAACTGGGGGAAACAAGGTGTTACAATTCCCTCCCCCTTAAAGGAACATCGTCCTCAATGTTCTTATCTATTAACATGAAATGCATGTACAGAAG
>JASDQU010096161.1:0-19778 GCA_032191745.1 Picea mariana | reverse complement strand
CTCATAGATGTGAGTGGAAGAATGGCTCAGATGACTCAGTTTATATCATTACATTGTTTCTGTGCAGATTGATATCAGTTGATATAATGGAGATTGCATGTCTCCAAACAATAGAGATATTCTATTGTGGTAGATGTGTTCCACTGTTTGTGATTGTGTCACAGATTGAGTAGTTGTGTACTACTATGAATAAACACGGTTGTGTTCTGTCAGTTGACATTGTACCAATTGTCATGGAGATTAACCAGTTGGATAACACTGACGGTGCTAGTGATGCTACATGTTGAATGGTCTGTTGGTGCTCAAGACCATTATCAGTTATACCTCCCTAGCTAGGAGGGAGTGTTGATATTATGGTAGATTCGAGAGGTATCAACTTCCATTGTGACCCTTTGACTAGATTAGAATATTCTGAAAGTAAGAAAAGAAGTGAATGTAACGCTAGAAGAGATGTCAGCTAAGAGAGATAATTAATATGAATTAATTAGTACCCAGACTGAGAAGTCAACCTAGCCAGCCTACTAGAGCCAGTATAAATACAGGGCGTCAGTTCTCATTTTACACATAGCTCTCAGAATTACAGAGAGACACTTGTGCACACTGCAGTCTGGCAGTCTTGTGCGCAAGTTCAGGAGAAGGTGCTGCTGCCAGTTCTGAAGCCTATTGTTTCTATCTTTCTGGGTTGGACTCTTTGATCAGCTTTGGTTACTTCTTGCTTGGCACATTAGCCTTGCTTGGCTATTGGTTTGCTACCAAGATTCTTTTCTTTGTCAAGGTCAAGGTGCTCGGAGGGTGGCTTTGGCCTATGGTTGGGTGACAATAGTGATATTTTCTATGGCAAAACGAGCACATTCTAACAGTTTGTCCATCTGTTTTCCTAGGCGTTTTCTCTCCCCTCATATGCAGAAAATTTCCCTCTGCGATTCTTGTATGTTAGTTTGTCTGTCGTCACGTTGCCCTCTCTCATGATTAGGAATTTCTACTTGCAATTATTCTAATGATTTCTCGCGTCCTATCTCCTTCTACGGATTCTCTCCACCTTGGTTTTTGGTGCCAGTCTGGTTCCTCTGTGCATTAGTCCGTAGGTTAATTTGCCCTCAAACAATATCCTTTGCACGCCTCATTCCTACCGTTCGCGCTTTGTCTCCCACGTTGACCTGAGTTAGAGCTACCACATCCCTTTAGCGTTGCTACTTCATCCCTACTGTTCGCTCTCTCACATGTGATCTGAGTTGGAGCTGCTACATCTCTTCATCGTTCTATGTAAACTGTAATCTATGGTGTATCTTCTTCCACGATTTTTCTTTCGCAAGGTTCTATGTCGCATCCATTGAATTTCTCCACGATTTTTGTTTCATAGGGTTAGTCCGCATCCACTGGCTCTGCCTTAGACCACCTCTACTTCTTCAACAATTGCGTGCTTTTCTCTCCGAGAAACCCTAATAATCAAAACCCTAATTTGAGTAATTGTCCACACCATAGATTACCCTAATTCCCATCCATTTTGTCTACACTCCAAGAGGTGCACGCGACTGTTTTGTGGGTTGAGATAGGCTAAGTGGTAGCTTGGTAATTTCATGCCAAAGCCAAGTCCAAGATCAATGCAAGCAAATTCTTTGTAGTTGTTAGGCCCATGTCAAGCTATATTGGACAATCGACGGGCGAAGGAAGTGATTATTAAGCAAGTGGATCCGTTGTCGACTTGTGTGGAGAGAGATTCACATGAGAATAGGCTTAGTGGGAGAGCATTTGGCAGTCCATAAGTTTGCACAATATGTTGCTATCGGTTTCATTTATGTTTGAATGTTGATGTTGATATTGTTGAGCGCTTAAGACTTGATACAATAACAATTTGAGTACATAAGTGTCGACCTCTAGTGGGAGGAACCCTAATTTCCCAGATGAGATGAGGATATTGATATCGTGAGTGAGGAAGGAGCTATGCCTCTATTACTTGTATTGAGTTTTTCAATGAGCTATAGCTCATGTATCCTCTTTAAATTTTCTAGTTAGTTTTACTTGAATCATAACTACTGCAGCAAACCAAGATCACAAGAAGAATAACCACGCACAAGAACACAAGAAGTATCTCGGGAAACCCTTCTCAACAAGGGAAGGAAACCCAACCAATCATTTTCTAAATTCCTCAAGAGAAAGACCTCCCACACCATCACCAAAACTAGCACACAAGAGGGTGCTGCAATTCTCATAATTCCAGACCACAACTTTTGAAATCATGAGATGACACAATGATAAGCGTATTTTCTCAATGAGGATTCACCTTTATTTATATAAGACTTTTCACATCAAATGATGTGTCTATTGGCACAATAGGGCCGACATCAATAACTCAAAATATAATTAATAATTACCATATTAATTATCTTTTGCATTAATTATCAATTACATTAAGGTGGGGTTGACCTGTACCCTTTACATTACAATTAGGGTTACATGTAGGTCTGATTCTTGAACAATATATCAAGGGATCTCATACACCCACTAGTGCTGAGCCACTAGGGGCACATCCATATGGATGTCCATATCTCTATCTCATTGTGTCTCACAGGAGAACCACACTCACTAGTGCTTAGCCACTAGGATCACGTTCACCTGTGCTCATCCACAGGTACGTCCAACTCAACAGATCTTCTTTCCCACTGCATTACACATGAGAGTCATTTGGAGTTCATCATTTCAACTCTCTGCTCAGAGGAGGCTAATGCATCGTCTTCATCTCTATCTCATAATGATGCACCCAATTCATGGGAATTCACACGTTCACCTTGTGCTCAACCACAGACACGTCCAACTTAACAGATCTCCTTTCTCACTGCATTACGCAGGAGAATCATCTAGAGTTCTTTTCAACTCTCTGTAAGGAGGAGGCCATCACTACGTTCCAGTTCTGTCTCAGATAGGAACCATACACCCAACTCATGGGCTCTCTCTCAAGTCAACTCAATCAGTCTGTGTCCTGGAGGATGTCTCACGCATCTGTAATCATCAACACTCCCTCTCAGCTAGGGAGGCATTTTCCATCAGGCCAAGTCTTGCAAGGAAGTACTTGAACTTTGTCTTGGCTGTAGTAATCAATACTCCCTCTCAACTAGAGAGGTATTCTTCACCAAGTCAGTTTTTCATGGAAGTACTCAAACTTCGTATTTGCAAACAGTTTGGTGAATATATCTACAATCTTCTCATGTGTAGGAAGGTACTACACTTGTACTTCTTTCCTCTACACCATGTCTTTGATATAATGATATTTTATCTCAACGTGTTTCGATCTGTCATGAAACACTGGGTTCTCAAAGAGCTTTACACACAGCTCTGGTTATCATCATATAATCCATCTCATGATCAAGTAAATCTGTCATAAGCTTGTGAAGCCATACTGCTTCTCACACTCAATGCTATATACTCTGCTTCTGTGGTACGCAAGGCCATAGAGTTTTGTTTCCTGCTGCACCAAGAAACCATGACAAACTTCACGGTAAAACAAAAACTGGATGTGCTATTCCCGTCCACTATACTCTCTTCTCAATCTGTATTGGCATATCCCTGCAAACTCAAGTTCACATTGGAGGCATATCTTAGGCCATATCCAACTGTGCATCATATATATCTCAATACATGCTTTACTGCTATCCAGTGAGTCTGTCTCGACTGACTCATGGATTGACTAAGCACATTCGCTGCATAGCATATATCAGGTCTGGTGTTAACCAGATACATCAATGATCCAATCAGTTGTCGGTACACATGTGGATCAATCTCGTCTGAATCATCATCGTTTATTTTTTGTCAAATCCATCACCATTGGTGTAGACATGGATTTGCATTCTGTCATACTGAATTTCTTTAATATCTCCACTGTATATTTTCCTTGACTCAGGAAAATCTCATCAGTCCTCTGTTATACTTCTTGTCCCAAGAAGTAGTGCATCATACCCATATCCTTCATCTGAAAATAAGAAGTTGAGGCTTGCTTGTATCCAACAACATGACTTCCTGAATAAGTTATCAAATCTCGTCACCAACAATGTAATAGTATAGGTTTGGATCAACAATACTCTTGCTGAAACCCCAAACTCATCAAGAATCCATCTATCTGATGTAGTTTCCAACTCATGGATGATAGTACATATGGGAGTGTATCAGACTATTGGATCAATATGTCCCGTCATAGTTCACTCCCTCTTCTTGTGAGTATCCTCTGACTACAAGTCTCGTTTTGTATTTCTCGACACTTTTATTCGCTGCATGTCTTTCTGCCTCTTGCATAGTTTGTTAAGCTCAGATAGGTCTTTTATGGCCTACTGCAAAGTCTTTGGTAATATCAATTGGAACAACTGTTTCAATGACTATCTCCCTCTGGATTGCTGAAGAGGAAGAAGATAATGCTTCTCTTTCTCAATTAGTTTTACTCTTTCTGAGTCAAGCAACTCCCTCTGAAGTTTGTATCAATGACTATCTCCCTCTGGATTATTGAAGAGGAAGAATATAATGCCTCTCTTTCTCAGTTAGTTTGACTCCTTCTGAGTCAAGTGACTCCCTCTGAAGTCTTGAAGGATAAGCATCTTCCTTTTTTGTTAACCTTCCTGAGAGTGTACACCAATGAAGGTTCTGTTTGTTTGTCAATGTCATGATGATCAATGACATTCTTTGCTTGTTTTCCTTGTAGCCATCTGTACCATACAAGTCTCTGACGAAGTCTGCATCAATCTTTACTATTGTTACTGTAGTGGCCTTGTACTTTGGTCTAGTATCAACTTTCTGATGCATGTAATTTACTAGATACGCCTAGTTCTGAAATACACTATTGTCACTTAGAACATTTGTTGTCCCAACACTGTCATAATAGTCCTTTAATCATAGGTCAAGAATGCCCTTGATGTCTAATCAAAACAGATTTGAAGGTTGGATTTATCTGCTCTCAAGATGGGTCTGTACAGTGTTTACACACTTCTGTAACTTGTGCCAAACTTTGCCTTTAGAACAATCTTTAAACTAGACCCTACTCTATCATAATTTCAGTCTTTAATCTGCTTCAAAGCACTTTGATGATAAGGTAGAAAAACTGATATTTAAAGTCAATGAACAAATGATCACCATCCTGGATTCTATCGACAACAACATTTGTTGTAGTGTTTAATTGTCAAGTAAAGAGAAAGGATTTTATGTTGCTCGTGATTTTCACTGAGATAGCCTCATTTTGCTAGAAACACAACTGAGAACATGTTTGTTAAAATGTCTTTCTACAACTTCTGTCAACCTTCCATTACTTTTAATATATGCAACTAAATCACCACCATAACATTACTCCATAACAAGGGTAATGGCCCTCCAAGTCCGTGGTCTACTACAACAAGAACATGCCTAACAACCTTCACTTTATTAAAATTTAGTTTTTGCTACCAGTCTTGGCCTGATCCTTCTCCTCTTGTAGGTCTTACTGTTTAGGGTACCTCTCACAGGTTTTCTTCAGACTGTGGCAGCCTTACATCTCACCTCAGAAGGGGTGTGACCCTTCTTCTTTAACTGTTCGTTGTTAGGGTATTTCCGCGACAACTTTAGAGGGGCCTCATAATTGGTCGAGTTCCTTACTGTGGTTGCGGTTTAGGGTAGGCCATGTTCCTCAAGCCCGTGGTTGTCTTGTTCTAGAAGTCAACCCTTATCCTAAACTCCGACCTCCTCTCCCATACACCTTGGTTGCTGTTGAAGGGTTAAATTCACCACAATTTTTTTAAGAAGGAAGATCTGACCCTCTTCATCTACCACAGAATTGTCAAGAGGGGTCCGACCTCATCATCTACCACAAAATTTTCAAGGAGAGGTATGACCCTCTTCTCTTCACACTTACAACAGAGTTTTGACAAACCTTACCTTCAATTTTAGTGTGCAATGATTCTCTTCAAGCCTACCATGATACCATGTTGAGTTTTTCAATGAGCTATGGTTCATGTATCCTCTTTAAATTTTCTAGTTAGTTTTACTTGAACCATAACTACTGCAACAAACCAAGATCAAAAGAAGAATAACCATGCACAAGAACACAAGAAGTATCCTGGGAAACCCTTCTCAACAAGGGAAGAAAACCTAGCCAATCCTTTGCTATATTCCTCAAGAGAAAGACCTCCCACACCATCACCAAAACTAGCACACAAGAGGGTGTTGTAATTCTCATAATTTCAGACCACAACTTCTGAAATCATAAGATGATGCAATGATAAGTGTATTTCCTCAATGGGGATTCATCTTTATTTATATAAGACTTGTCACATCAAATGATGTGTCTATTGACACAATAGGGCCGACATCAATAACTCAAAATATAATTAATAATTACCATATTAATTATCTTTTACATTAATTATCTTTTATATTAATTATCTTTTACATTAAGGTGGGGCCGACCTGTACCCTTTACATTACAATGAGGGCTACATGTAGGTATGAATCTTGAACAATATAGCAAGGGATCTCATACACCCACTAGGGGCACATCCATAGGGATGTCCATATCTCTATCTCATTGTGTCTCACAGGAGAACCAAACCCACTAGTGCTTAGCCACTAGGATCACGCTCACTTGTGCTCATCTACAAACACGTCCAACTCAACAGATCTTCTTTCCCAATGCATTACACAGGAGATTCATCTGAAGTTCATCATCTCAACTCTCTGCTCATATGAGGCTAATACATCATCTTCATCTCTGTCTCATAATGATTCACCTAGCTCATGGGAATTCACATGTTCACCTTGTGCTTAGCCACATGCATGTCCAACTCAATAGATCTCCTTTCTCACTGCATTACACAGGAGAATCATCTGGACTTCCTCTCAACTCTCTATAAGGAGGAGGCCATCACTACGTTCCAGTTCTGTTTCAGATAGGAACCCCACACCTAATTCATGGGCTCTCTCTCAGGTCAACTCAATTAGTCTGTGTCCTGGAGGATGTCTCATGCAACTGTAATCATCAACAACTTGAATGGGAAGTCATGTGCATGGGCCCTAATTCGAAACTCAAACCAATCGTTGGATTTCATAGATTTGATGGAAATGATTTTTTTCTCC
This sequence comes from Picea mariana, assembly GCA_032191745.1. Classification (NCBI taxonomy): domain Eukaryota; kingdom Viridiplantae; phylum Streptophyta; class Pinopsida; order Pinales; family Pinaceae; genus Picea; species Picea mariana. The sequence goes on along the minus strand of JASDQU010096161.1, from coordinate 12,695 downwards.
TCTAAACAACAATTATAGTTGAACCTCTTTTGGCATCAATAAAGGTTAAGGCATCTACAAGCGTTTCAATCGAACCTTGTTGGGTATGTGTTATATTCTTTGCATGTGTATATGTGGGCGTACCATATTCGACAACTGCGTCTGATTTTGCTATTTTTGGCGGTTTTCTAAATTAATCTCGGATTAAGGGATTAGGGTTTTGGTAGCTACGAGATACCTAAAATATTGTATATATTTTATTGTAAATAGTGAAATTAATATAATGAAGAGTTGAAAGGTGCGGCACCAAGGAAAGTTGGTTTTCTCCCGGTTAAGGGTTTCCAACGTAAATCTCTGTGTACTGTGTGTATGAGCCATTGATTAATTTTTGTTTTGCCTAAGAATCTATATGCATTGCTTTACTTCACAGGTTTAAAACTTACATGTGGTATCAAAGTGCATTTTTGGCTTCAGGGGGATGCCTTTGTTGTTGAGGGTTTGGCTCGGTCTTGATAGATCAAGTTTATCTTGGGTCTGTGATAAACCTGTGCTCAATGGGAGCTTTTGCAGTGGTGATTCGAGTGTAGAAAGAGGAATGGCGAGCTCTTCTAGAATCGAGATACAGAAGTTCAATGGTAAAATCTTTGAGCTATGGAAGCTCAAGATGGAGGGTCTTCTTGTAGACAAAGAACAATGGATCATTGTGGATCCTTGTACACAACCTATTGGTATGCAGTCTACTAGCATAGAGTCTAGTGGTACACAGCCTACTAGTACACAAACTAATAGTACACAACCTACTAGTATGTCGAAGGAAGATTGAGAGAAGTTGGATAGAAGAGAAAGGAGTATTATTCGACTCTGCCCAACAGATTCATTGTTGTTGAATGTCTCAGGAGAATCTACAACCAAGGAACTATGGGATAAGTTAGGGAATTTGTATCAATCAAAGTCCCTAGTAAAACAAGTTGTTTCTTCGGAAGAAGTTGTATCATCTTAGGATGGAAGATGGAGATTCTGTGACAGAACATCTAAATGCCTTAATACTTTGGTAACTCAACCTGTCTCTATTAATATTACGATTGCAGAAGAAGATAAGTGTATTACTTTGTTATGTTCTTTGCCAGACTCTTGTGATAATCTGGTTGTAGCAATTGGTAGTACCACTCAATCTACATTGAAGTATGAGGATGTAGTTGCATCCTTGTTATTTGAAGAAGGCAAAAAAAGATGGATGGTCATAGCACAAATGTTTTATTTGTAAGAGGTTGTATCCAATACAAGAATCATGGTAAGTCTTCGGGGAGCAGATCTAAATCTGTAGGTAGATCTAAGTCTCCAGGAAAATATTTGAGGAAATGTTGGAAGAGTGGTAAAGTAGGGAATTATAAGAAAGAATGCAAGTATAAGAAGGTTGATAAACCAAAGAGATCTGATAATACCTCTTCCATAGAGGCAAACACCTCCATTGAAGAAGGAGGTGATGTTTACCTGACATCTACAGGTACAGATGCAGACCATGGTATGTGGTTGATCGACTCAGATGCATCATATCATATGACTCCTCACAGGGCGTGGTTATGTGAATATGAAAAATATGATGGTGGTGATGCATTCCTAGGAGATGACTCAACAACCGAAATCATGGGACGTGGAAGGGTCAAGTTGTTTCTAAAATATGGAAGTATTAGAACACTCCCTGGGGTTCTGCACCTTCCAAAACTAGCCATGAGCCTAATATTTGTAAGCAAGTTGGATGATGTAGGTGTGGATACTGTATTGGGAAAGGACACTTGCAAGATGGTATGAGGAGCAATGGTGTTGATGAGGGGAGTTCAGTGTGGAACTTTGTACAAGTTGGGAATCACTTATACTAATGGGTGTAATAGTTCTGTTGTTCCTGAGCAGAGAAATAAACAAGACAAGACCAATATTGTCCCTCGAAACAAGACCATGCTATGGCATCAAAGATTGGGGCATATTGGAGAAAAGGGCCTTCGAACACTACACATGTCTAATTGCACTTTGGATTTTGATTTATGTGAACATTGCATATATGGCAAACAAAATTGAGTAAGATTCCCATCTGGTGCTACAAGAGCAAAGGGGATCTTAGAGTTGATACACAATGATGTGTTTGGACCTGTCCTTGTTCCATCACTAGGTAAATCTATGTATTATGTTTAATTCGTATATGATATCTCAATGAACACATGGATTTATTTCCTTAGAAAGAAATCCAAGGTATTTGATAAATTTAAAGAGTTTAAGGCTCTGGTAGAAAATCAGAAAGAGAAGAAAATAAAAGTAACGAGGACAGATAATGGTGGAGAATTTTGCAGAAATGAACTCAAAGAATTTTGTAATAAGTGTGGTATAGCAAGGCAGAAGACTACTCCATACACACCTCAGTACAATGGAGTTGCAGAAAGGATGAACATGACACTGATGGAAAAAGAAAGGATCATGCTTAGTGGTGCCAAGTTAGGACAATAATTCTAGGCAGAAGCAGTGGGTACAACATGTCACCTGGTCAATTGATCACCCTCATCAATGTTGGAAGATAAAACTCCACACGAGGTATGGACTGGTAAGAAACCCTCTCTTGAACATCTGAGAGTGTTTGGTTGTGATGCTTATGTACATGTTCCAAAGGAAAATATGAGTAAGCTGGATAATAAAGTTGAAAAGTGTATCTTTATTGGTTATAAAGATGGTGTGAAAGGTTATAATATTTGGAACCAAGAAACTAAGAAGATTGTTTACAGTCGGGATGTTGTTTTTAGAGAGGTGAAAGATGTTCCCAAACAGGAATTCCTACCAAGGCAAGAAGAACCTGGGAAAAAAGAGTTTTAGTTGGATGATGCAAAATTTGGATCAATTGAAGAAGATGAAGCAGAAGAAGAAGAACCTCATACCCCAATATTGAGGAGATCAGTGAGGGAAAGAAGCCGATTAGAAAGGTATAGTCCACCTGATTTTTGTTCTTTTTTTTTTTTTTTTAATCTATTACTGATGCGTTGATGGGTCTTAAATCCCTTGACTCAACAGTAGGAACCAAACCTGCCACCGAGGACCAATTAGACTCTGTGGCATTTGAAATGGAATGGTTCTCCAGATCTTGTGATCCAACAAATCTATCGATGGGATTTGTGTTTTCTTGTGAAGGCTCTTCCTTTAGTTAGGACGGTTCTCTTTCTATATTTCTCTTGGGTGGGGATGGTATGAGAGATGCAATCCAGTGTAAGCCAAATTGACAAATAATAGGACAAAAGTTTTAACTATTGGGAAGAGGTCGAGCTTGGGATAACCCGTTGCTCAAACATGCAGACAATGATCCTATGCCAAAGGGTCTAGTACTAATACATTAACTAAATGAGCATCCAATTACTGTTTGATAAAAACTAATTAACAGAAAGAAAACATGTATGTAATCAAGATCATGGTAAGCAAAATAATTCATCTACCATAACATTCATCACATAACAACACAACGATTTATCTTCATCATTAAAGAAAAGAACATCAGAACATTCCACCAGATAACTTGACAACATAATCAATTGCTCTTACTCATTTACTACATCATTCATGGAACGGGATATGAAGTAATTCTTCTCCAAGTCTAATCATATACATCTTATGAAAATAGATTGTCTTTGGTCTAGAAGGACTTCTCAATTCATAGCAGTATCAAAATAATTCTTAACAACCAAAAAATAATGAGTTCTTACAACAACCATCGACCTCTTGTTCATTGGCCGATGTCTCTATTTATAATATAAAGTTTAACTGTAATTAACGACTAAATATAGTTTGAGCCAAACAAAAATCGCCACGTGGTGTAATCATTCAACAGTTTCTTTAACAGTGCACCCGAGATGTCTCTTGAAAAGGGTGACTTCTCTCATATTCAGACCAACTGATAAACAGATCTTCACAGGTTTGAGCCCATGGGAATTTGTGCTATTCCATTGGGGCAGCATATACTCCCCTGATCTCCACTGCATGCGCTTGGTAATTTACCAAACTGGAGTTCAACTATTGCATCATGGATTGAGCTCTGATCGGGTGTTCCACGAATTGTTGAACTTGCCCTGGCTTTGCATTGGTGACCTTTGCGCACTCTTCAGCCCATAGCGATTCTTGCTTGGAATGTATCTTGAACACGTCGCTTAGGTTGATAAATTCATCAGGGGTGTCGAACTCAGGAAGACTGACATCCTTCATCAATGTATTAATTTTACCCTAGTGTTTCTGGCACTTGGCCCATTGCTCTTGGATTTCTCGGTGTGGGTCCCGTGACATCTTAGCCTAGTACTCGACAGATTTCTTCATGCAGTCAAGACTACTTTTGCCTACCAGCCGAATACCATGTCTTTCCTTTTCTTGACCTTGCTGAATTGCCCCAATATATTCGAGTCTCTCTACTGCTTGCTGTTCTTTTTCATGCGATCGCTCCATCTCCTTCCATGTCACGAGTGCCATGAGAGTGTCTTCTTGGAACTCGACTACATTCGCGGTCAACATCTATCTTTCTTTCTTGAACTCGTTGTACATTCCGTTGAACTCACTTTTCAGATACACAATGGTCTACATAGTGCTCTTGTAGTACTCAGCCAGATGGTGAAAATGTTCAAGCTCCTTTAGGGTGGCGGCTAATTCCTTTTCATCCCTCTTGGCTCTATCTTGGGCAGAATCATAGAGGGATTTTCCCATGCCTATCAGTTCAGATGCACGAGCGTTTGCTGTGGTGATTAAGTTCTCCTCTGTAGTTACTAAGATGGAGTGGTCCAAGGTGATCCTTCTTTTCTTTGTAGTCCTTTGGACGATGGAATTTCTCTTTTGATCATAGGAGATCACATAGATGTCTGCTACCTCGTCTACTGGCTCCGGTATTTGCTGATCGCCCCATGTGAGGTTGTTTCCCAGGCTTCCAGTGGTTTATATCTGTTCAAGTGTGGACTCTCGAACTTCTTCTCTTTGCCTTGTATATCTGACCTCTACTTGTCGCTCATCGGGGGTTTGAATACTGGGTAGAATAGAGGTGTCGGGTATAGACTCATTGCCTACTTTCTTGTCGATTGCAGAATTGCTGACTTCCTTTTGTGAAGGTTCGCCACTCGGGCCTGCATCTATTTCAGGTTCATTAAAATCCCTTGTGTTGAGGTCACCTTCAACTTTCGTTTCCTTTTGTGAGACCTCCTTGTCATGAACCTCAGGCCCAGGGGAAGAGTTTTTCTCGGGACCTGGGGAAGGGATTTTTTTGGGACCTTATTCCTCTTGGACATGCACTAGGGTACCACAAGAGGGCCCCAGGCTCTCGTCATCACTGTATATATTTATAAGTGTGCTCAAGGGATTGGGCGCTTGTGTTTCTATCGACACCTGACCTATTTCTGATTGAGTTGTTCCTCCTTTTGAGGGATTGATCGACAATGTTGTGGATTCAGGGTTCCCTAACCCATTGGTGTTATCGAGAACTATAGGACCAGGATTGCTTGATTTTGTCGGGACTTTTTGGACGGTAGTTGAAATCGCAGGTCTTATGACAAGGTACAAGTCATCCTGCATCCACTTCATTAGTAGTTGAGTTTGTTGGTATAAAAGTGAGCCCCTTTCTTGTGCAGTTAGATCTTCGGGGAGATCCTTGATTTTCACCAGGGATTCTTGGTGAGCTCTTGTAGCCTCAACGTCTTCTTGGGAATCACTCATTCCTTCATCCAATTCATATATTGCTGCTCCTTTAGGGTGTTGGCGAATTTCTTGAACTGCCTGCTCTAAAAATGTTTCCTGCTCTTCGTAACTCATAGCTCTAAACCTAGTTCCTCGAGGATCAACCATTCTGGATACCACCTCATTCCAGTCTTGAGCGTTCTCAGTGAAAATTTCATCCTCGAACCGGTCATGGGCATAGGGCCAACAAGATGACACCTGTGACGTGTGCTGTAGGACCAATCCCTTGGGATCATGTTTGCGAAATCGGCCAGTTCGGAACCAAAATTCCAATTGACCTAGCCCAAGTTGTTTAGCATGTGCAGTGTCTTTGACCATGTAGAAGCCGATATGAAACCCATACGGTATGAAAGCCCACTTCTTGTCTTTTACTAAAGTTTCATTGTATCCTTGCAGGATGGTTTGATAGCAAATTTACCCTAACACTATATGGTTGGGAACATAAATGGGTAATAAGTGGGGTGCCCCTATGGCACCGAAAACCCTGATGTAGGTCTCTTGTTCATCTAAATACCAGTGACCAACTTTGGCTATAACCTTCTTTGCTTCATCTGACAATATAGGGAATTATTTCCTGAAGAGAAATAAGTAAATGCGTTCAATGAACCGATCATAGATAAAAGCATAGGATTTCTTGTACCTGTTTTCCCATAGGATGTTGAAGTATACATGGGCTGTGAGCTCTAAAGAGTGCCAATTCAGGTTCATCCCAGCAAAAGCGTTCTTACCGCAAATGACGTCCAATAGATACAAGGCCATGTAGAAGGCAGGGGTATCTCCCTCCTTCAACACCTGAGCTTGTCTTATGCAGGTTCTTAGCTGTTTGGAGATGATGACACCCCAATTAAAACCCATGCCTGAAATGGCAACTGTAAAATCTAGGGGCATCCAAGCCTCTAAAAACTAGGAGCAGTCCTTCTCTCCATGCAATCTGCAGAGAAGAGCCATGAGATATATGTATGGTTCCCTAAGATACCAGCCGACAGTCCGGTTTATGAACTTTTTGTCTTCCCTCCACCAAGACGCCATGATTTTGTTGGTATCATGTGATGCATAGAAACTCAGAACGAAATCAGTGCTCAAATTTTCTCTAGACTCATTGAGCTTGTAGTACCTCTGAACCTTTGATGGTAGGAAGGCCCCGATGCATTCACCGTTATCATCATTAATCAAACATTTTTGTGCATTAACGTGATCAATGAGCCACTTCAAGAGATCAATGCAAGGGAACACTAGAGTCTAGCTTGCCACCATGTGCAAATAATCCCTACGGATATTCAGGNGTTGTGCAGGGTATACTCGAAGGGTTCTTCTTTCTTGATTTTCTTGAACACTTCTTCCCAGCGAGGAAAAGTTGTTTTGGCTCCGGTACTTACCTCTGTATCTCTGAACATTGGTGGCTAGACAAAGGGATCCTTGGTGATCGTCTTAATGACAGACACGGGCTTGGAAGCAAATTCTAATTGTCTTGCGACTGCTAGGGAGGAGCCTTCTCTTGCTTTTGGTTCTTGTATCTTCGACACTCTTGGTGATTTTCTAGTGGAGGGATTCTTTGGAGGCATTGTTCCTATAATGCTTGCTAAGATAACTGTTTAATACTCACTGGACTCTGGACGCTTCCTCCGGACTGTTATCTTCGCTCTTCTGAACTTCTTGCTGCACAGAATGGGATCATACACAATGACTTGAAAAGAATATAACTGGGAGATACTATCAGTCATATCAATTAGTTAATACGAGTAATGAATGCAGATTCAAAATAGACCACTATCAGATTTCTGCGGATAAATCTTAATTGGTCGATGACAGAGGCACGTAGGAGGATGCATTGTATCGATGGGTTTAATTGTTCCTTTTGATTCACGCACGAATTAGTAACTAATGAGTGATCTTGCGAATTAATTAATAGGTGTGAATGTGGTGTACTTGACACAGTTGGGGGTTTAAACATCTCATCACGTCACATCACTCCGATGTATAGATCGGGGATTGGCTACTATTAGAGTGTATACTTATATTGACATCCCCTTGATAAAACTTATGATGCCAATGATATTGGGGTTGGTGATCGGGGAAAGTTCAGGTACACAGCTTCTCGGCGAGCCTTCATCTTCATGAGATTTTGTCGTCGAAAACGTTTCGGGCGTCAACGGTCAACAATGCCACTTCTTTCTTTTGTGCAGCGTGTATTATTACATCTTTCTACCGAAATTGACCGGATTGGTCTTCAGCAAAATCCTTCCCGAGGTTTATTCGTAGGAAAGAAACGCTCTCATCGGCTGACGCCGATGAAGATCGACACTCGGCTACTTGACTTCCCAGACGATTTTTGCCACCTTTAACTTTCGCCGATGCCAAATTTCTTAAGTGAGTCAGGGAAAATTCCGGGTCACTGTGTCCTTGAACAATAATTAAGTCTCTTTCAGAGTTAAGGTGACTCTTGTTGTATGTTCAAGAAATCTTTAATTAATTCAATCATGAAACACATAAGATAAGCGAAGGTATCAATTTCAAATTGAAGTGAAAAATGGCAATGCAAAGACTAAGTGGTACCCAAAAAGGTAAATGGTCACAGACTTTTAGGGTGTGTTGAGTACTCAACCTGATGATGATCCCATAATTGTTAGGGAAGCAGTGAATTTAGAGGATAGTAAACTCTAGAAGAATGCCATGGTTGAAATGGATGCCTTGGATAAGAATGGGGAATGGGATCTAGTTGGGTTGTCAGTTGGAAGAAAATTTGTGGTAGTGAATGGTTGTTTAAGAATAAGTTTAATGCAGAAGGAAAAGTGGAGAAATACAAAGCTCAGTTAGTAGCAAAAGGTTATTCCCAGGTAGAGTGAATTGACTTTGGTGAAATTTTTTCTCCTGTTTCCAAGTTAACTTCTATTAGATTTATTTGATCTATTGTTGCTGCTTTTGATCTTGAAGTGGAACAGATGGATGTGAAGATAACATTCCTACATGAGGATATGGAAGAAGAATTCTACATGAAGAAGCCATAAGGCTTTGTAGTGAAGGGAAAGAAAGAGATGGTCTGTAAGCTAAATAAGTCACTATATGGTCTGAAGCAAGCACCTAGGATGTGGTACCAAAAGTTTGACACATACCTCCTTGAATTGAGATTTGTGAGAACCAAGGCTGATAACTGTGTATATTCCAAGCAGGTTGGTAATCGCTTCATTTATGTAGTGTTGTATGTTGATGACATGTTGCTGGTAAGAAATAACATGGATGTTATCAAGGACGTGAAATCACAACTATCCTCCAAATTTGTCATGAAGGATCTCGGTGCTGCTAAGTTCATTATGGGAATGGAGATTAAAAGAGATCGTGCAAACAAGAAAATCTGGTTGAATTAGAGAAAATATGTTGAGCCTATATTGCAGAGGCTTACTATGCATGGAAGTAAACCAATCAAGGTTCCTATTCCTATAGGTATAAAGTTTGTTAGCACTTGGTAAATTTTTGGGCTGAAGAGAACAATCTACCAAGGTAATTAAGATTGGAAACTAGCCTTCCCAATCTAGAAAGGGATCTCTCTGAGACAAGGTCTCTGATAGATAATAACTTTGAATTGACGACTAGATTTAGATGCTTGAGAAAGTTTTTTCTAGTATCTCTGGCAAGGAAATATAGTAATTTTTGGGCTATGGAGTCAACCCCCTGTAAACAAGAGAAATCAATGACTGGTAAGGGAAGCTTTGAGAGGATAAAGAATAAATAGGTAATGGTCTTTCAGTTTCAAAATCATTGTGTATGGAGAAAGAAAGGAGAAACATAAAGAAAATCAGAGCACCATTAGAGATGAATTCTGACCTAACTTAGAAGAAAACACCAAGTTTAAATGGTTGAGTCTAAAGCACCACAAGATGAATTTTAAACCCTTTAAATATTTCCAATTTAAACAAATGAAACATACATGAATTTGCAAGAAACAAGAAGTACATACAAAGATAGGATCACAATACATCAAACCACCACCACTAGAATCTTTTCATCAAAAGCTTTAGGACCTTTACATTTATATTTCCCTCAGATTTACAAAGTTACATCCAAGAGTGCCCTCTCTACACTACTTTTCCAACCCGACTTACATAAAAAAGATCCAATATATAGAAAACTAAATCCCTCCTAGGCTACTATGTTAGAACTAATTCCCCCTACAATCCTTTATTCGATTACTCTCCCCCCAGACAATCTTTTCAACAAAATTTACTAAAAATAGAAACCTGAATGTGCCCAAATCATAACATAACCGACATGTTTGTTTCAATCATTTGGTCATGAGTAAGATTCGACCATTTGGTTGTGATAAATAAATGTTTTCTTCCAAGGGGTGCCTGAGTAATCATGCGTACTGTTGGAAACTCTGTCACCTTTGTATAGTGGACTCTGGTTTCTACTGCGCGATTAGTGGCTGTAGCATGCGCGTGGTGATTTTGTGTAGCAGATGTCCATTTGTGGTTGCTCGTGCAACTCTAGGTGGAAGCAACGGTTTGGGACCATGCATCTCCTTCAAAACTTGCATGATTTTCATTAATACCTACCCTTGTCATTAGGTAAGCTTACTGTTGCATCCCTTTCATCACCTAAATGAGAAAAATAAGGACGCTTACAAGTCTAGTTGGGTTAGCTAGACAAGACAATAGTGAATGAAAGAGTTAGAAACATCAAGCATAAAAAATAAACAAAGAACTATGCTAATAACAATAAAAGAAACTAAACTAGAGTGCATAAGGGAAATAGAATAAAAATTAAACAACATGCATGCCACCAATGGATAAGTTGTATTAGTGGGAAAACACCAAAGAGAAAGGGAGGCTTATGGGTCCCCTTTTCCTCCAAGGGAGGGTTCTTGAACCCCCAATGACTGAGCTCTTATTACAAGTAACAAACTAAAAGGAAATGGTGAAGAAATTCAAATCCCATCCACTCAAGAGGTGTTGTGAATGGATAAATGAAATGGTACTTGTATGCTCTTGATGAGAAAAGAGGATTCCCCAAGAGAATATAGGAAGCATAACAATACAAATGAATTCCTTGAAAATATAGTGCACCCATGGCCTCTTTTTATAGAAAAGCTTTGAGGCATTATTCAACCAGTCTTTAGTGTGAACAAGGGGCTCTTTAGGGAACCTTTAGGTATTTTACCAGCCCCCCACTCAGATTCAGCTTAGATTTGGGTGTCAAAACGACTTGGGAGATGAACCAGAAGTGGGTGGAAGGCCGACCAAAATCATAAAGGCACCATTCTTAGGTGTGCATGACTTTTTGCGTCCACAATCATGCATCGGGTGCATATGCGCTTTTCTGACATTATTCGACTATCGCATGTGCACACACTGCCTTTGTATCCTTAGCGCATGCTGATTTTTTAACTAGTTGTATAGTTTTGTGCCCTTTGGAAATGCATTTTCAGGGCCATGGGTGAACTGATGAGTGTTTGAAGATGATGGATTCCTATAACAATTTGTGGATGAAATTCCAGTGATAACAGATGCCCCCTGATGTGTGAGGTTAGGAGCATATGTATAGCCAAAATACATCAATGTTTATTCTACTAAGAGTACCTTTGTAAGAAAGAGTGTTGAGGGGAATTTCAAGAGTGACTCATTGGAGGGAGAGGGGAACTGGTAGGACCCAAACCTTTCGAAAGGTGTGGAAAAAAAAAGAAAAATGTGTACAAACGAGGCGAGCATGCCCCATGCTTGTGTCAAGTAACTCAAAAAAAATTGTAATATAGTAACTGAAGGTGTGTGTTGACGTAGATCACTGCAGCACCCTTCGGGGCGGTTAGATAATGACAGAGGAAAATTTTGATGGTGAACAAACTCTGAAAGAAGGTAAGGACACCTGTGAGAAGCGTCTATGATATGCATGCATTGATAGCCTATCAAATTTCAGAGGTCTTCGACATATATGAAAAAAACTGCAATAGTCGCAAAGTAAGACCCACAATAGCATGAGATGGTGTTGAAGTCAAATGCTATGGGGGTCAACGACATCAGAGAATAATGATGGTTCTCTCTGTGATGTCTGAGACTCCTCATTGTAAAAGTAATGAGAGCCAAGATATTGTGACCCTTTTGGAAACTGTTATGATGTCAACAGAAAGGGGGACGCGACTCCAAGAAGCAAAGGGCTTCATGAAATCCACTGGATGAGATCAGGAACTGATGAGGTACATGGTCGAGGTCAAGAGGCAGTGAGACTCAAGACTACCCTTGGTTAGGGATATATGTAAAGTATGAGTGGCAACAACTATGAAACTAGGTCTAGTGTTAGGGGAATGACTAGATGTGGGTTAAGTTGTGCCAGAGGCAGGACAAAGTGGACAAACTCAGAGATCAGGGGTACGTGGACTGTGGGATACTCAGGGTTTATGAACGATGTCAACATGAGTAGAAGATAATGAATGCTCCAACCAAGGGGGAGATGGGTTGATTTTGCCGGGAAAAAAGAAGGTCGCCAAAGGTGACGACAAAAATCTATGTAAAGGCTGGAAATAAAAGGCTTTGTACAATTACCAAATAAATAAAGAATTAGTTGGAAAAAGTGTACAGATACAGAAATGGGTGCCCCAGTGCAATATGGCTTGGCCTGTGAGGACGCAATGATCCGGATTTATGTAGGAACACAATGAAATACAGAAATACACATAAACACAGAGATGCAGCGGAAATAAGACTTCATTTCATTAATGACTGAAAAATGCTTATAGACAGAATGTAAATAAACTAGCTAAGGCGCTGGTAGCTTATCTCTGAGAAGAGATGTGTCTGCTACTCGCATCCATCAGAATATGATTACAATGAGGCTCTAGAGGCCTTTTTACAATAGACGAGAATGCCAAAAGTCATAGACATCCAAAAACCTAACCCTAGGAGATGAAGCGCCAAAAGTCATGTGGGCCCCGTTTGGGTAAGTTAGTACATCAACTTCCCGGGGTCGTAACTTTTGCATACGATCTCCGTTTT
>JASDQU010096157.1:13531-28249 GCA_032191745.1 Picea mariana | reverse complement strand
AGGAGATTCATTTTGGGGGCTCAATCATGCCTTCGGCTATCATTGAGAACCTCGATCTCGAAAAAACTTCATTTGGACCCTCAAAATGGCCCCGGAAGTGAAAACCTGCTAAAAATAGTAAATTGCCAAAATGGCCAGAAAACTGTTTTGAGCCATTTGGAAAAGGTGGGTGGCCACGGATATCCACCTGGATCACTCGCCCGAAGGATGATATTACATCAACAAGCATATGTTATTCGCCTCAAGCTTGTGTAAAAATAAAGAGGTATTCACCATAAATGGTGGGGGAAAGTTTGGGAAAGAAATGTGTCTATGTACCTATGTTAGTGGTAGTACTAGTCACTCTTGAACATGACACCCCCTTCATCATTTGAATCCAGGTTGGGAAATCCATTTGTCTCTTGTCTATCCTTCTGCAAATCTATATCTTGGGTCATTTTTTAGTCAATGCTACCAAGACCATTGTCGTGCTGTTCATATGTTCAAGAGAAGTCCAAACAAGCCCTCTATCAAATCGAACATCTGCAATTGTTAATTCTTACCATGTCATCCTTCCCTGTGTCAATTTCGAATCATTTTCATACTTTGATCTACCCTAAATATGTTAATTATTTCATGTCACTGATGGGGGATACATCGAAGCCCTCCTGTGTTGAGTCTTTTCCTGTCGACTTCAACTCCTCATCTGGGAACAATACCTAGAAATCATTTAGTACCTTAGAGCCTACCTACCTCAATGGCAGGTTTCTTCTCTTTCAACACTGGATTCACATCATTGGTTACTAATCAAGAGATTTCATCGAGTGTTCAACTTCAGCTCATTTATTCACATTCGTTGTATTGTACTAAGGTACCTTGGGAATCATTGACATGAATGGTGATTTTCCTCACACTTGTTAATGGTTTTCATCAATGACTGGTAATCAAGTGGTTTCTACCATGTTTGACTTCAACACCTATAATCGAATGGTTAGATTCGTACTTATGAATGACAGGATTGAATACCCTGGATCTCATCATCTTGGTATAGGTTGCGATGGAGTATTTATGATTTGTATTTGACACACAGATCCAATTTGTATGTCTCATTGTTGTGTCTAAATCTAAGCTTTCTAATACATAGATCCATAGTGTATTCCTGGTGGCTATGTAGAATATTGACGACATGGATCCACGGTGTATAATTGGTGGCCATGAATCACATTTATGATTTCAATCACTTGTATTTTGAGTTTGGGAATGCCTACCTCATAAATGGTATGATTTTATGAAGATGCTTGATTGTTTGCAGGTTCCCGATTGGTGCGCTACTTGTTCCCGACACACACATGAATTTTACAAAGTATTTCGGTTCTCACAAGTTCTAGCCTCATACTTTGGGGGGCATTCTGTTACACATTATTTTGGTCACTCTGGTGATGACCCTACAGGCATGTGTTTGGGCTTTGAAAACAATCTTTTACATAAGGAAAATGACTAAGTTCTTCCCCTACAAGGCATATTTTTAGAATGATGCCGCAGGCTGACAGTGGTACATAGTGTGGAAATCATTGATTTCCGCAGGCTGCTCTATGCCTGGCTTGTAGGATTTCTGCATGCTACTATATAGGCAGGGTGCAGCGGTGTTTGAAGCTAAGAAAAGGAAGAAGTTTCACGAAGTTTTTAAAAGGAGAATCTTCTAGAATGTGAGGTGGCATCCCTATGGTTGTGATCTTACTAACTTCTCTGATTTGGTGGGATCATCCTCATCCTTGTAACCACTTCACCTTCTCCTATATAATGATCGTTTTCTCATGGAAAAGGTTAAGCAATATTGAGCAAAGAATTGTTGAAATAATAGGTTGAAGACTGTGTGAAGGATCCTGTTACAACTGATGCTTGTGGCCTCCAGTTGTCCATAAAGCTTTTGTGGACCATCTTCATACAAATTATAAGCAAGTGTATGTGTGTGTTGGAACAAAGGACCACCAAAAGGCAACTTGCGACATCAAGGAAATTTGGTTCTATCTTCCACTTTTACTTGATATGATACGATGACATGTTTCTTTCCCACAAAATCATTAGTGTTTTATTACATGACTCCTTGATCACATGTTTAGGTTTCCATTGAATCTACAATTGTTGTTTTCACTTTGGTTGGTTTGTGTCATTACAGATCTGATCTCACAAGATTACCGGAGCTAAGGAAGCGATGTCTAAAGGTATGTCGTCTATTCCTTCTTTGATAGTAAATTCGATGGTAGCAACTTAGGGAAAGCGTCATGTGCCGACTTGATTTGTTCTAGATCCAAGTGGATCTAGGGAGATTAGTTTATGTCCGCATTCACCAATTTATCCAATAACAGAGTTCACCTCTCACATTAACATATGACCTATCTAATTGTATTATTCTTGTGGTGGTTAATTGTGGGAAAACATTTATTCTTTGGCACACTAAATATGGCATTATGTTTGAAGAAGCACCACAATATACTAAACAATTATTCACATTGAAATTAAAGATTTCATATGTGAGAAGAAAAGGAGGGACTTGGGACTTCAAATTTATATGTTTCCTTTGTTTCCGCGACTTTGGGAATGATTTCAGTTGCAGCGATGGTCTTCTCCTGATATTTGTTTGGATTAAAAGTATCAAGAAGGAGTTCACGTTGTTTTTGTAAAGTGTAGATGTCATACATAGAAATGTTATCTTTAGTTTTCTTCATGTCTTCAATAACACTATAATCCGAAGCATGCATTTTTGGTCTAATTTTTGTTGTATTTGGTTGAGGACTATTGGTTTTCTTGTCGATTATTGGAGCACTAGTCTTAATGTTGTTTACAACAGGGTTTGATGTACTTGATTTTCTCCTGCTATCTAAAGCATAAGTGTTAGTTTTATTATCGACGGGAGTTAGAGTTTGGGCACTTGGTTTCAAAGAAAGAACATGGGGTATGATCTTTATGAGGGGATCTTCTATCTTTGGAGGAGAAGAAATGATAGGAACCACACCATTTCTATGTAGGTTGTAGTCTCTAGGGGAACCTTTTACAACTGGAATATATCCTATAAAAATTTATTCTATCTATTCATCATGAGAGTCAATAAACCAATACCATAAGGTCATAGCGGATTTTGGGGGTACTACTTTAGTGATTTCTTCATTCTTAGATTCGTTTGGTGGTTCGTCATTCAATATTTGTTGGTCCAATAGTTGTTTGATGACCAAGGTTATAGATTTGACACACTGAGGGCATGTTTTTTTAGAATGGTTTTGCCGGTGATATGAGCAAAAGTTATCACTACCGAAGGTATCCAGGTTCAATGTAAGTTGTGGGACCTCAAATGGATTGGGCTAGTTGTCATTACTTTAAAAAAAAGGGAGAAAATATTTAGGCCTTGAGGGCCCTTCATTGTCATTATTCTTAATAACAACAACTCCATTTGACAACTTTTTCACTAACTTAACCACGATGTCCAGATATTTAGATTCTTTCTCGAGAGGTTTTGTCAATAGAAATGGTTTCTTTACATCTGATTTAATTTCTTTGAAGTATGGATGACTCTCATAAGATGACAATTCCTTTTCAACAACTTCAACTTCTTCAAAATTCTGAGCTAAATAATATTTACCATCTCATTTAACAAACATGCCTATAGAAAGAATCAAAGTTGAAGTGTAGTATTCAATAACTAAGAATTGTAAAGGAATTGTCTGAGCAGTGAACTTAGTGAGTATTATAGTAAAGCATTGATTAAAATTCCTCAATTTCTCCATTTTTTGCATTTTAATGGCTCCTAACTCGTATAAAGTTGCGGTGGTTTTCCTTTCCCCAAATTTTCCAATAAAATATTTTTCAAAATCTTCCCAACTGCTTATGGAGTTAGGAGGGAGGTTGAAATACCACATGGATTCTCTACCTGAAAAGGTGTAAGGGAAAATTATATAGACCACATCTTCATTACAAACATTGATGAGACATGTATCTATAAAGAAATTATTTATATCATCTTATAGGGAGCTAGGTCTATTCAGATCGTATTTTGGAAGGACTTTCTCTGGTTTTCTGGGAATTTCATGCAAAGGTCCTACTAAATTTAGGGAACCTTTAGATAACCATGGAGAAAACAATACTCTTCATTCTTCTCATTCAAGCATGATATATTCGATATTATTTTATGGGTTTTCATCGTTGAAGTTATGCTCAGACTCAGGAGGGGTAGGGGGAATCTAATTCAAGGGCACTGGTACTTCTTCGAAAGCGATTTCAATCAAATACTCTATAGAGTCAAGAAGAATATTGGGGTGGTTATTTGGTCATCTTACATGGGTAGTTATTCTCCTAGGGAGATATGAGTATGTGGTAACTTACTAAGAAATTTAGCATATGCACGGGTAATGCAGTGAGTTTCATTAAATTCTTCTTAGGGTATAGGAAACCAAGTTTATGTATGAGTTTCCAGACTTCCAGTAGCACTTTTGAATGAAGGGTTTGTGTCTTCAAAGGTAAATTCCTGTTCAAAATTGATATGAGGAAAATGAGTTGGAACAAGGGTATTTTTATAGGACTAGACATGATTGTGCAATGAGTTTATGTAAGCCATACAACTTGTCTCCCTCCTTATAGCACCAATTCTATTGACGAGGAGGAAATTAACAACAACATTAAGGGGTTCTCCCCAGTACATGGTCCCAATTAGACTATGCACCATTTGGTTTAGTAGATCCATCTGAATTCTGACCTGACTGCCATTATTGTTTATGAGGGTGAAATATGGATGGTTGTGCAAGTGAAATATGTATATGAAGAATATGTTAATACATAAAGGAAATCTAATATACTTCTAATATATCATATCCTAGCTAGGAGAAAACTATCATAACTCAATGAGCTGTAATGAAACTAAAATCTACAAATACCCCAATGACATAGCTATCATGAAGGCGCATAGTTACAAATGCATGCATACAAATATATAACCAAAAAATTCTAAATTATAATTCTTCATACATTAACAACTCATGTGCTCAGGACATTACTAATAAGTAAGAATAACAAAAATACAAGAGTAACATAGATTGCACCAGAAAAGTCTATAAGCAAAGCATATCCTTACATTCCATGTGAGTAGCAAACATTTTGTTGGAAATAGCTCATAGAAAACAACAATACACATAAGTTCTCCTCTCTATCAAAATCTAGCCTTGAGGGATTCTCAATATTCATTAACACAGTATTCTTCCTTAAAATAGTTCTTGAGTTTAAACAATGCTTGAAGAGCCCCATCAAATTGGGTCATTTTGCTTTTTTATACAATTATTCATAACTCTTGAAAGTGACTCCTTGCATTCCTCAAGAAGTTGTTACAAAAAGAGACCTTTCATCTTCCTTTACTAGCTTTGTGACACATGAAAGGAAAAAGACAAAGTTTAAAGTGCTTGGAAAAAGACAAAATAGAAATAAAGTTAGCAACGATTTCAAATTGTTATTTTGTCTTATTCATGGATTCTTGTCCCTGATGTATGTTGTCCATATTTCCAACTGATTGTACAGAGACATGACTCTATGATATGCCAAATCCTAGAGCGAAGTTGCATGCATGGTCATGTTGTCTTTGAGGGTATGTGTATCCTTTGATAACATAGTTATGAATGATTGAATCATAGTATGGACTTTGGTTGGTTGTATGATATATTGCTCAAGTAAGTCCATCATTACTTTGGAGGCTAAGTTGGTGATTGATTTCCTGTGGATTATATTGATCTATATTTTATCGACTAGTTCTACCATTGTGAGATTTTTTTGAAACTCTTCTAATGGGGGGAGTCAACACCTTTTGATAAATTCTTGTGCCTCTTTGTCCAGTCACAAACATATCACCATCAAGCTAGTTGTCTCTCTATCTTTCCTTTTTCCAACTTGCTGAAAACTCTCTAATGAATAGAGATATGTCTTTATTTCCATGCTCCAAGGGTGAGGGAGATCGATTGGTGCATCATGATTATTTTCAATCTATCTGTCTACATCGTCCATACCCTCTCAGATAGTGTTGAAATGTGTATTCTTGGCATGTACTCTTCTATGATGATCAATGATGGTGGCAATTATTTGTTGAAATAAGTGTAGGTGGTACATGTCAATGATAGCCTCTTCTAGTTCTATGTTGACCTTCTCTGCACTAGTCTTGAATCTTTGCAGGATGCCCTCATCGATATTTACCTATTGGAGTTGCTCTTCTAGCTCCCTGATCCTTGTCTCCTTTTCTATATTTTGGAAATAAAAGTTCCGGACATTATATTTTATTGCATTCATGAAGGCAAAGCCAACAAAATCTATGGTGAATGGATCTTCACTGAAATTTCATGTTATGGGGGTTTGTGTAAGAAATGAAATCAGATTCCCCCCTAGAGATGACACATTTTTCACTTGTTCTTGCACAATTCTGCTCAAAACATTGTTGTATGTAAATTGTTTTAGGTTGGGAACTTCATTTTCTTTGAATGGGGTGCATAATCCTAGATCTAGTCCTTTGAATTGAGAATGACTGCTGGTGTCACTTGTGAATATCTACAGAAGATCGATTTTCATTAGAGATGTCTCATTGTTCCTAGCTTCTCCATCCTTCTTGTGTTGTTCTTCTTTAGTTGATTTGTTTGTAGCTTCCTTTGTTGCCTTTTGTGTCACCTATGTTATGGCCTTTTCAATTGTTGATTTTTGTTTTGCTTCCTTGTTAGTAGTTTCTTTTTCCAGTGCTTCTATTTTTGTTTTTGTTGTCACAGTTGTTGCATCTTCTTTAGCCTTGGCTTTGGATTCATCTGTCTTCCTTTTCTTTTCCGCTACGTCTTCCTTCTTTTTTTGCGTCTTTTCCTTATTTATCCTCTTCTTTTCTATTACTGGTTCTTCTTCTTCTGCTAATTCTAATTGCACGGTTGTAGTTGTAGTTGATTCTTTTGTTGTTGCTTCTTCTTTTTCTTTCTTCTTGGATTCCTCGTGTTATTTTTATTTATTAGCAATTCTATTGATAGGTTTGTCATGTCTTTTGAAGGTGACTTCATTGTAATTCCTTGCACCAAAATGTACTTCTTCTTCCTCCCAAACCTCTGATGTGTATTCTTAAGGCACGATGATGTTGTTGAAGTGTTCTTTAACGAACTTCTTTGGGTCATGTGTTTTGAACCTCTCCTCCCCAAAGTGGTATGAAATAAGCATATCCACTTCTTCTTGGGATTTATTTGTATTTGCAAAGAAGTAGGATACAATCAATAATGGGAGCGAAGGCCATATAGCTTTCTTATCCTAGTGAAGTATTCCCCTAACTCCGTTGATCATCGTTTGATAAGTCACTTCCTAAAGTCACTTCCTTTTCTGGTAAAAACTAAGGGAGTAGATGGGGGGATTTCATAGCTTTGTATATCATGATATACGTGTCATGTTCCATCAAGTATCAATTCTCGATTCTCCACGTGACAACTAATTCCTTGTCATTCATACACGAGGATGGTGTGCAAAAAATGATATTGTACAATGGAGCTAGAAAGTTCTCACAGATATTTTGGTACTTCGTGCTCTACTTGTGCTCCTAGAGAACTTTGCAATATATGTGAATGGTTGGGTCTGTTGGCTTCCATTCCCAACCCATCTTCAGGTACTGGTGTGATATGCATATGATATCTAGGAGATATGAAAACATGTATAAATTTGGAAAGGTCCTAGTCGGCTTATACAATTGTTGTAATGGATTCTACTAGGTTTGCTAACAAGATTTCATCCTAGTTGAATGATGATCCTTTGTCTACATAATAGTAAATAAATGACATATATGATAGGGGGGATTCAGAGGCATCTGACACTCCGTGCATCTTACATAAAATGGCCACCATGTATTCATATTGATTTATTGGCATTATCGTAGGGTATCTGCAAGTGGGTCTGAGCTTAAACTGCTTATATGGCTTGTATTAGATGTGGCATAGATCTTTGGCCGTATGCTTGAATTCACCAAAAAGTTCATTATCTATCTTCTAGGTTCCCTTCTCTAGATGATAATACTTTGCTATATCTTCCAGATATAATGATGATATAGGGTCGCCCCTAGCATTGCAGATATACATGTTTCCTAAGTCCATTTATTTGTATCCAGGTGATGGAATAAACACAAGGAAATACAACAGCGTAGGATGCTATCCTGTGTATTCCATACTTCCTAATGTTCTTGAAAATTCTAAGTTTTGTTGGTGCAATTATTTTCATAATATATTACCAAACATAAATTATCAACCGAGATTCGTAATCAAAAGAGTTGATGCACTATATGTGTCGATAACAGATAGGTTCCTATGTCTGATGAGTATAGTTCAGATAAGAAAACCAACAATAACAAAACACTCTGTTTTAAAAAATAACACTCTTCACACAATTCATAAATTAGAAAACAAAACTTGCAATCATGCACTCAAAAGATTTTGCACAGATAATGCCTTGCCCATTTACAAGCTCATAAAGTGGAAATATGGACTTTGAATTAGTTATCTGTAGCTTCTACTCTTAACAACAACTAGCAATCAAATCTAGGCACACTTCAACAATACAACTCCAAACTTAGAAGGGAAAAATGATAGCAAAACTTCTCAAGCAAACAATGAATCAAAAAGTTCTTTCTTAGGTGAAAAATCTGTTCATTAGAGGCTCATGAAATGAAAAGATGAACTTAAGATCTATCTCCTGGAGAAACTAAACTAACAAGTGGGATGATCCATTAAATCTTGTGTATGGTGAAATATGGAGATCCAACTATTTCTGCATTACCACACTTTGCAACAAATTCGAATAGTGAAATCAAATGAAATATCATGAAATCAAAATAACAAATACATGAAATGAAAATCTACACTAACAATTTACAATAAGCTTACCAGGCTAAATCGATGGCCCTTGCCGATGCCAACATGGAAGCTTTTAGATCGCCAGATGTTAACTTCTAAGAGAGACAAAATCATTGAATTGAATCTTGCATTAATCTCCAACAAGTAGGTTTACAAAAAGAGTATTTTCATGAATCCATTCTGCATCATAACAATTCTCCTTTAAGAACCATTCTTACATCATTATAATTCATCTCTACTCAGACCTATGAGGTCTTATTTATACATAAAATTCATGGAGAAATGGATGAAACCAAATCCCCAAACTAAGAAACAATTTTTACAATTTTAGGATAAATCCCAAAAATCTGTGTTTTTTAACACTTTGGGTAGATTCGAGTTATTCCCCCACCCATATCTCCCAAACCAATTCTAATTTTGAAACTATGCTCACGATCTACTCAATTTATCATATTTTGGACAAAACCCATGTTTTATAATTTCTAGATCTGATACCATATGCACGAAAATCGAGGCACAAGTTGGTAGTTTGAGTTTTTTTTATAATTTTGGCAGAATCATTCCCCCTGAGATGGAGGTCCACACGTGTGATATAGGTGAATTCTGACACACTTTTCCTCATGAAAACATTGTTCTAGACAAAACCCATGTGCCCGATTTTCCTCTAGAAGCTTTCCTAAATTTTGAATTATTTCTAGTACCGAATTAGCACAGGTTGGTACCAGAATAGGTGGAGCCTTGGTACCAGAATAGAATGGGTACCAAATCATGTTGTTTAAGAGTCAAAGTGATTAGGATCATACATAATCAAACATTTAATCGAATTAACTCAATAAAACTAAACAAATCATGCTTTAATCATAAGTTACCTCTTATGCACGTGAACAAGGTCATCGAGTGTATTTATGGAGGAAACAATCAATTAGATACACATGGCATAAGTATAATAGGCTCAGATAGAGGGTAATATAGGGCATTAGAAATTTCAAAATGGAGACTCAACATTCCCCCATGCTTAAGTCATTGCATGTCCTTGTGCAACAATGATCTTCAAAATTTCACAATTGATGATACTCCTCATGCAATCAAGCATTCCCTGAAGTTAAGTCTTATCCAATCTGTTTTCAATCAAAATTAGGAGAAAGGGTTGGATGTGACTCTAACACAATTATAGGATAGTGGCCAAGATTTTTCATAATGAATTTGACTAATAGGCCCCCCTGGCTAGATTATCTTTAAAACAAAAGTGATATAAGAATAATTTAGATATCATTTGAAGAGAGGAACACATAAAAGAATACATCCCAAGATGATTAAATTGTTTCTTATCCAAGTTTGTAGAGATGAAGCTCTTCTTGTTTAGGTAAGGTGAATTTCATTTAATGAGGGTCCCACTTCTCATGCAAACCTATTTATTTTAAAGATAGAACTCTAAAGTGGATACTTGAAGGTTCCTAAGAACATCATCCGAGAGATATAAAGGTCATCTCCTAGCCTTGATTTGATAAGTATTGCTTCATAATGATACCCAAGGGTTTATGTTTAGTTTTAAGTGTGCCACTTTATGTTTTTCAACTCCCTTTACCTGGCATAGCCCCGCTGCCAGCAAGCCTGTTCAATACCCCGGCGGGTTTACCTTAGTACCATACAAGCATGGCCCCACTGCCAGCAGGCCTGTTCAGTACCCCAACGAGTTTACTTGTACTTCCTGATACTTCCTTTTTATTATATTACTCAAAAGATTTAGAATAATGTATACTGTTTATTGACAGTTTTTAGAGTATAAGGAAGGCAGGTGGTACGAGAGTGTTTTAGATTTATTAAGCACATAATTAATTGTTTGCAATTATCCCAAGGGTGACATCATCCACATTCAACTTAAATCATCGGTTATTCAATGTATAATGTAATGTCTCATATAATGACTAAGAGTTCCCTCTAGTTAATCCTATTAGGGTTCTCATGAAAGTTCATTGCGGTTTTGCAAGGGCGGTCCACCACATGAGGTTTTCATCAATACCTCTCAAGAGAAACTTGTAAAGACAAACTTGGATAAGAACTTGTTGAATCAACTAGGCTAGTACTAGACATAATGGTGTCACCACTTTTCAATGGATATTTCAATGAGCAATCACTTCTTCAAAATAATGAGGTAATAGGACAAGTGCACCCATTATCATATACAGCTAAATGTGAAAATATCTTCTTAAGGGAGAGCAAGGATGATTCATTCAAGGTTGAGTGTATAAATGTAGGAGGAAGATGTTCATGAGAGTAAAAATAATTCAACACAAGACTTAAATGATCCTTGATAGAAAGAACATGCAAGGGGCATATGATGGATGATTTTTGTTCATTCATGACGACAACCACTTCACCAAGGAATTCAGTGATAATATACAAGGAGATGTAGAGGAGGGCTTGCAAAATTTCATGGTAGGGAGCGTGCAATAATTGAGAGTAACCATATGTTTGTTGCATCATTAGTATAATTTCTTTTAGTAAAACGAAAAATGTTGACTTTATACGTCCTAGTACTTAAATCAAGCAGCAAAACTTAAATATATGATTAGAGCTACCAACACCTTATTACCAGTACTGGATCGCCTGAGTACTAGATGGACGTAGGGTTGTGCTTCAGTACTGAAATAGCGCAGAGTTGTGGTTCACTGCCGAAATAGTGCAGACCTCCTCCTTTGGTACCAGATGAGCACACAAGCGACCATTAGTACTAGATGAGCACAGGAATGTTGTTCAGTACCAGAATAGAATGGTACCGGAATTCTAGAAATGACTATCAAATCCCAGCACTGAACATGTTGATTTGGTCTCGCCGACGGAAGTTGCAAAATAATATGAAGGTTTCAGCAACCACTCCCCCATGCCTAAGGTTTTGCATGGCCTCATGAAAACAATGTGAGATGCTAAAAAATGGCTGCTCAGAGAGTTSTGAACACCTGCTAAAAACAAACCAATAGAACTAATTAAAATTGGATTTTATTCATGCTTAAAAACAAAAAATTTAGGGAAAATGTCAAAAGTTGAATTATTAGCTATGAATAAAATATTTTGGACTTAACATTCAGTTTCAACTACTATTAAAAGATCACTTAATCGATCATCCTTGTGAAATAACGATCTTAAAATAGATAGGTAAATATAAAGCATGAATGCATCATTTTTAACAACTTTAAGGAAAAAGAAGAATTTTGAAGAAATAGGTCATGAAGCACTCCCTTAAGTGTTATCTTYCGTTGACAAGGATGTMTTYTCYGCTTTTGAAACCCTTCCAGTATYATGTGTGCATTYGGAGGATGAAKAGATTCCCTTCTCATAAGATTCCAAACAAAATCATCATAACTTTTAAAAAGAAATCTACTATAGGAACAAAAGATCTTAAACTGATTGCTTTATTAGCTTTTGACATTCTCATTTATGAAAAGTATGAAAGATAGGTTGCATTGTACTTATGTGCAACATTTATTTATTTATTTACCTATCCTACTCTAATTGAACAAAAGAAAATGTCCTTCAAGTATAGGAATACTTCCAGTGAATCCATGTGCGTAACAGGGTTAGAAATATATCCATACTCAGGTTTAAAAGATAAATTTTAATGCATACCGGAGTATGAAGGACCAGCTGCTTTGTTGATGAGATCAAGCAATAAATAAAAGAGTGGTGTGACCTAATAACTAATTGAAACCATATTTCAATAGGATCACTATATTCTTGTTTCTCTTCTTTATTTAGGTCACACCGAATGTCCTCCTCTACCATGCAATGCAGATTATCCTCTTCAAGATGATTGGGCTTTGGAGTACATATAGGATCTGCTGAGAGACATGCTAAGGATTCCTCAATCTCAGGTTCCACTAGTTTCTCTCCATTGAATTCTATCCATGATTCTTTATTCCCTTCAACAAATTGACAAGAGGAATCCGACGAGACTTCTAACTCTTCATGTGGAGAGACAACTAGATTCTTGATTGTTGTGAAGATATGCTCTTCCTGAGAGGTGGATATCCCAGCTACTGCTAGAATGTGAGAAAGTTCTTGGAGGAAAATTATTTAAACTCTTAATCATCCTTGAATTACTCTAGCTGGTTGATGATACCTATTTTGCAACACATATTAGTACTCGGGGGGTTCTTACAACACCCCAAACATGATTTATCACTAAAGATCTAAATTTTAAAATTATTTGCAAAAGAAAAACACACCAAACTTGATAGGTCATCCATAAAACCAATCCAAAACCATTAAATAAATTTGATTCTAATACTACCTATTACCATTTACAACTCCCCGGCAATAGCGCCAAAATGTTGGTGTAATTATTTGCATAATATATTACCAAACATAAATTATCAACCGAGATTCGTAATCAAAAGGGTTGATGCACTATATGTGCCGATAACAAATAGGTTCCTATGTCTTCTGAGTATAGTTTAGATAAGAAAACCAACAATAACAAAACACTTTGTTTTCAAAGATAACACTCTTCACACAATTCAGAAATTAGAAAGAAAAACTTGCAATCATGCACTCAAAATATTTTGCACAGATAATGCCTTGCCCATTTACAAGCTCATGAAGTGGAAATATGGACTTTGAATTAGTTATTTGTAGCTTCTACTCTTAACAACAACTAGCAATCAAATCTAGGCACACTTCAACAATACAACTCCAAACTTAGAAGGGAAAAATGATAACAAAACTTCTCAAGCAAACAGTGAATCAAAAAGTTCTTTCTTAGGTGACAAATCTGTTCATTAGAGGCTCATAAAATGAAAAGATGAACTTAAGATCTATCTCCTGGAGCAACTAAACTAACAAGTGGGATGCTCCATTAAAGCTCATGTATGGTGAAATATGGAGATCCAACTATTCCTGCATTACCACACTTTGCAACAAATTTGAATAGTGAAATCAAACGAAATATCATGAAATCAAAATAACAAATACATGAAATGAAAATCTACACTAACAATTTACAATAAGCCTACCAAGCTAAATCGGTGGCCCTTGCCGATGCCAACATGGAAGCTTTTAGATCACCAGATGTTAACTTCTAAGATAGACAAAATCACTAAATTGAATCTTGCATTAATCTCCAACAAGTAGGTTTACAAAAGGAGTCTTTTCATGAATCCATTCTACATTATAACAATTCTCCTTTAAGAACCATTCTTACATCATGATAATTCCTCCCTACTCAGACCTATGAGGTCTTATTTATACATAAAATCCATGGAGGAATGGATGAAACCGAATCCCCAAACTAAGAAAACATTTTTTACAATTTTAGGATAAATCCCAAAAATCTGTGTTTTTTAACGATTTGGGCAGATTCGAGTTATTCCCCCACTCATATCTCCCAAACCAATTCTAATTTTGAAAAACTGCTTGCAATCTACTCAATTTATCATATTCTGGACAAAACCCATGTTTTATAATTTCTAGATCTGATACCATATGCACGGAAAATGAGGTGAAAGTTGGCAGTTTGAGTTTTTTTTATAATTTTGGCAGAATCATTCCCCCTGAGCTGGAGGTCCAGACGTCCGAGTTGGGTGAATTCTGCCCCATAGGTCCTCATGAAAACATCATTCTAGACAAAACCCATGTGCCCGATTTTCCTCTAGAAGCTTTCCTAAATTTTGAATTATTTCTAGTACCGGATTAGCACAGGCTGGTACCGGAATAGGTGGAGCCTTGGTACCAGAATAGACTGGGTACCAGATCATGCTGCTTAAGAGTCAAAGTGATTAGGATCATACATAATCAAGCATTTAATCGAATTAACTCAATAAAACTAAACAAATCATGCTTTAATCATAAGTTACCTCTT
>JASDQU010096156.1:0-21692 GCA_032191745.1 Picea mariana | reverse complement strand
CGGAATCCCTTTGGAGGAAACTTACTTTGACCTCCACGTTTCAAGAAGAAGTTATGTGAGTGATAAGTGACTTTTGTGTGTGAGTGAAAGTATGCCAATTTTTAGTGAATTAAGTGTCACCTTGCTGCATGTGGACTTCGCTTGGTCCTTACAAGTGTTGATTACCTAATTAACTAAGTGCCTTTGGTACAACCTTGTGTAATTCAATAGTCCCTAGGAAGCTAGCATGAGGACATGTGGGTCCGTTACTATCCCTTTAACTCCCTATTGTGATGTAATCTAAGAAAATCTTTGAAACTATCCTAGATTGATCATGTGGACATGTATGGCCTCATTACAAAACCTTTAAACTTCCCTAGTGATTTGATCTTAGAAAGAAAATTTCAACACTATCCTATCTTTGTAGCATATGGGCATGTATGGGCCAGTTAGAATATTAAGATGTGTTTGAAAAAATAAACTAAGAGGAGTCCCAAAAAGGGTCGTTGTCCTCTCCTAAAGGTTTTAATGTTCTTAAGGGAGATGAAATCGTTTCACAATCTTTTTCTAATTCTCAAGATCGCTTGGATGCATGAGAGAAGAGCATACTAAGCGATTGTTATCCAACTTCTAGTCCCAATGCAAGTTAAATGTGATTAAAAATGATTTCCAACTTATATTTTGAGTCAAAACAAGTCATCCAGGTTGTGAAAATGAAAGCAAAAGAGGAAATCGATTTTAACCCCCTAAGTGCCTATGTGTTTTGACTAACCCCTTTATATGATGAGGGGACTAAGTGTGGTGCAGCTTTAAAACATGCTTGAAATCATTTTTAAGAATGCTAATGGCCTTCCCCACATATCAAAAACTTTACAATGTGAATTTTTTCACAGATGCGCGGGTCTCAGTGGAGACAGAGGCACACAGAGCACATGTGCGCAGACAGAGAAAAGTCAATAAGTGCATGTGCGTAGAAAAGAACTGTGACTTAAGCGCATCTGTGCACGATGCACATCTGTGGGCCTAAAAACTCGTGCACAGGTGACACACGGCCGTGAATGAAAATTCTGGATGGAATTCTCTCAATTCATCTTGGAATTGGATGATTGGCAGGTCGGCTTAGGCCGGTTAGTGAACTTGTAAGTTAAATAAACCAAAAGAAGAGCTAGAAAAACCCAAATGGGGTGGGAAATTGATACCTTTCCCCAGTGGAGTCACCAATCTGTTGCGTCTCTTTCGTCACCTTAGTGAACAAAATAGAGGTGCTTGCAAGCTCAGTTGGGTTTGCTGAGCAGGACAACTACAAGGAAAAGGGTTAGAAAAAGAAATATAAAACAACAACTAAGAAATAAACTAAGAAATAAAACAACAACTAAATTTATAAACATAGGGACATAAGGAAAAAAGAAACAATTAGACCCATGTCACCAATGATAAGTCTGATATTAGTGAAAGAAAACACCGAGAAACAAGGGGACTATGAGTCCCTTCTTCCTCCAAGGGAGGGCTCTTGGACCCCCACAAGTAAGCTCTTCTTACAAATTTGAAAAGGAAAATGAAAATGGTGAAAGAATTCTTTGCTAATCCACTCAAGGGGTGAGATGGATTGCCCAAAGAAATGATGCAAGTATACTCTTAGCAAGGATAGAAGAGTCCTCAAGAGAATAGTGGCAGCATAACTTTGCTATGAAATTCCTTGAAAAATGAAGTGTATCCATGGCCTTTTTATAGCATTCCTTTGAGTTATTGTTCAACTAGTTTGTAGTGTGTAAAGAGGACAATTAGGGCATTTCTAGGTCTTTGACCAACCATCCAGTCAAATCCAGTCCAGATTTGAGTGTCAAATCATCTTGGAAGCTAAACCAGAAGTGGATGGGAGGTCGACCACTCTCATAAGTGCATCGTTTCTCAAGTGTGCATTTTTTTGCCACAACAGTCGTGCATTGTGTGCATGTGCGTGAATCTTGCGTTTCTGTTTCGTGCATGTGCACGTGCGCCCAATGTCTTCATAGCGCCCTTCAATTTTTCACTATTTTGTATAGTTTTTGACCCTTTATGAATTCTTTTGTGTTAATTCAGGTCCATGGATGACTTCATAACTGTTTGACGATGCTAAATTCTTGTAACCATTTGCGGACGAAATTTCAGTGAAAATATAGAGAATTGAACAATGACAACAAAGAAACAATCAAGACCATGTTTTGTGGAGGGAAAACCTGACATGAAATCCATGGATACTAACTCCCAAGTATTATCTGGGGTAGGAAGAGGAGTGTACAACCCTTTCTTTTTGATGGATGATTTAGCGATGGAATAGGAAGTGCATGACCTGATATATTGGTTGGCATCCCGTTGAATCATTGGCCAGTAGAAATAATTTTGAATTAATTCTAGTGTCTTCTCCACAATAAAGTGGCTTTCCACCCAATGATAATGTGCCTCCCAAATTATCTTTGCATGCTCGCTTGAAGGAACAAAAATATGGCTCAGATAGCACGAGAGAACATTCTGGAGGTGGGAGTCCAAGACTTTCTTTCCCGCACTCAGTGTCTAATAAGTAGTATCAAATTCAATTCACTTTATTATAATTGTGTCCACCTAGATGTATCATGCCCACAGGAGTTAAGAACTATGTTTAGTTCCACAATTAGGGGCCAACTGAAATATCCCAAAACATGGTTGGCATTGCAGTTCTTGTGCTTAATGTTTAAGTAAAATTATTCCAGGTATGTGGACCACTTATGATGGTGATCATTCAACAAATTTCCTTATGTCTGTATTATTTGTAGGGGATTTTTATTAGTGTGGATGGTCATTTCCTTTCCCATAATACAATCCTTCCACTATCTATATGTTTGCATGATGGAGTACATATCCTTATCATAGGTGGGATATTTGTGAACAATGTCAAATAACTTCTCATTTTGATTGGCCACTAGATGTCCTTATTGAGTGACGACCACACCAATATCATAGTTAGAGGAAGTTGTCTCAATCTCAAATGGTTGTTACAGCTATGGGAATGTGAGTACTGGTGTGGAGAAGAGGTCATGTTTCAAATCTTGGAAGGCTTTATGTGGTGATTCAGACCTGAAAAACTTGGATTTAGCTCCATCTTTGGTCACTTGACTCATGATCCAAGAGATATGAGAGAGCCCCAACATGAACCTATGGTAGAAGTTGGAAAGGCCCAATAAGTTGTGAAGCTCTATCAAATATTTTGGGGTTGGCTAATCACGAATGAATTGGATCTTGGATGGGTCCACTTGCACCCCATGTTCATCCATGGTGTATTATAAGTATTGAATTATCTTCATTACTAATGAGAATTTCTCCATATTGGAATATAACTTGTGCTACCATAGAGTGCTTAGGACTTGTTGAATGTGTTGCAAA
The DNA here is from genome assembly GCA_032191745.1 of Picea mariana. NCBI lineage: Eukaryota > Viridiplantae > Streptophyta > Pinopsida > Pinales > Pinaceae > Picea > Picea mariana. Next base: position 18,317 of record JASDQU010096156.1, on the reverse strand, counting down.
CATTTTTCCCAGGTCTAGTTGAAGATGAGGATGTCATCCAAATATACAACCACAAAGGAGTTTTCTAATGCCCACAATATATCATACATAATCATCATGAATATTTCTAGAGAATTAGTCAAGCCAAAAGGCATGAACAACCACTCAAAAATGCCTTATTTATATTCGAAGGTTGTCTTCCATACATTGTTTTTTTTTTTCTATTAGAACTTGGTAGTATCATGAATTCAAATGAATCTTCATAAATAAATTGGAACACTTAAGCTGATCAATAAGATCATCAATCGAAGGGACTGGGTATTAGTTCTTGATAGTAATTTTATTTAGGGCTCTATAATCAATACATATTCAAAATCTCCCATCCTTCTTCCACACCAACATAATTCGGATCCCATAAGGCAGGGAGTTCGATCAAATGTGGCCCTTTTAGATGAGCTCATAGATTCAATGTTTTATTTATTCATTCTCTATAAGGGAGCATATGTATATTGGACCATTAGTTAAAGAAGCATCAAGTATCAATTCAATGGCAGGTTTGACCGGACATTGTAGAGGCACCCCTACAGGTGAGGCGAAGATGTCTCTATATTCCTATACCATCTTTTCCACCTTATTTTGTTGTGTATAGAGATTCTATGCTAAATATATGGTGGTTGTGGTGACTTTTCATTCACCTTTTGATCGATACATGAATATGACAAACTTGGGAGTCTAAGATATTACCTTTTTTCATTGTTTTTCTAAGATCAATGAAATTGTACTAGTTGGAACTACCTCTAGTATGCTATAGGCACTACCTTTAAAAGTAACACTGATACTATTGTTACAAGGAAAATCACTCTATGGCAAGGGGTAAACCAAAACAGACGGAAATGACTGCAAAAATCAACTCTAATCCCAAGTATGCTATATAAATGTAAATTCTAACAAGACAATATAAAGAGCCTACCTCATCTGGAGGTTCGATGAAGACCACTATTGAGCACGTGACCCAAAGATTCATACCTACAACTTGTCCTCAAAAACCAATATACACAAGCATATGGTGTTAATATATAAATCTATCACACACAATAGCATAATCCATTAATATTCATAAAAAATACACCCATGGAATAATAATTCAAATATTTTCAAGACATCAATTGGACGAGAAAAGAATATTCCTATTAGAATATGAAAAATAGAAGTGTATGAATGACAAAATTCCATGTCGGCACGTCTCGAACTGAGAAACTAAGTCTCTTCCAGTTGGGCCTCCACCACTTCAATCCTCCACCAAATGCAAGCTAATATAAGGGAGACAATGAGGTTCTCCATCAAAGAGGTAAGAGCTTGGGGGTTGAACAATGTGTTCATACTTTAAAGGACAAAGGGATGCAGACTCAATATGAAGTGAATAATTTATCAAGAGTAACTTTGCTCTAAAAAGTTGAATTCTTATCCTCCTTCCACAACTTAGATATGGCCCATTTTATATCCTTCAAATGGAGTTGAAGGGACAATTTGGAACGTTTCTAGTATATGGAAGGTCAAGGATCATGGATCTCGTGATGTGACATGGAAACCCAACAATTTATTTTTTTTGGCACAAATATCTATGTACATGGTCTATAATGGTGAAACCTACGTATACACATGTTGTATAGTTGTTAGGGCATGCATATGTGGATAAATATTATTTTTAGCTCTAGGAAGTCTAAAAGGGACTTCAAGTCTGCATAGGGAAATGGAAAAGGCCTTCTGATCAAGTTGCATGGGGTGAGGAAAATCATGCTATAACAAATGCCCCCTAATGTCTGAGGTCAGAGGAGTATCTGCAATGGCCGAAATACATTATATTTCATAGAAGTGGAGTAATGGAGACCCAGCTAGACAAACTAGTTTCTCATAAGAATATTACAATTCATAATTACTTTGTACACATTGCTGCCACTTTGAATTATACTGCAAATTCATGTGGAATTATACCATATGGTTGTTCATGGCCATGAATAGGCAATAAAAAGTAGATACATTCCATAGTTTTTCATAGTCATGAACAAGGCCCAGTGAAAACTAGTCTCAAAATCAATCTGAAGATATCGGTATATAATGGAGTACAATATGATCTCCCATGATCACTAAACTCATATAGGTATTGGTCCAATGAATGATAGCAACAAATCAGGAAAGTTTCTCCTATAAAATGATGTCTTCAAGTCTTCTACATGATCCACCAAAGGTACAAGTCTACATCATATGAATAGAGTAGTTGAGGTCAAACACAATGAGACTTCGTTTGATTATCGGTAATTAATGTATACCGTTAAAAAATGTTAGACAACCTATCGATATTGAAAGTAGGTATCAAGGCACCGAGTACATTCTTACAAGTGTGAATAAAGTTTTTGAGGTCGAACACTTGAAGAATCCATAGATTAGAAGACATTGATGTATTCCCAACTGTTGATGGTGGGAGAACCTGCCACTGATGACTGTAAGCCTTTAGGTACTCATAGGAAGCTAGGCCTCGTTTCCAGAATACATGAGCTAAATTCGATGGAAGGAGACTCACTGAAAGGAGAGAATTAAGGAATCTCTCATCATTCAGCATGAGGTACAAGGAAATATATTGATGATTTGGAGGAACTCAGACGAAGATGATATTCACGAACCAACGACCCTATGCATCTCTCACATGCACCAGATGCAAGTAGTGCATGAAAGATACCCTATGGATAGAAACCAATAAGGAAAACTACTGACAAAGGTGAGGAAACCACCAATAAGGATAATGGCATTCAAGACACTTCACTAATCCCAATGTGTGAATAGATATCTTGCCATTGATCATAAGAGAAATCCCCCAGTCAATGCCAAATAAGGAGATGTTGACTGTTGGGTTCAAGGTTACCTACCCATAATGAAAGTAGGATCAGGGGGAACAGTAGGACTAAAAATTCATGTGACTTTGAGATACACTAAGGGTATGGTTGACATGAAAAGTCAAGAGTTCTGAGAAATGGCCGACACGTGCTTATAGACATCCTTTGAATAAGAGCATGAGACATATGGAAGACTCTGGCAGCATAAACTTGAAAATGAAACTTTGTGATGCAGGAGGCACCAATCAAACTCTCCATAGGGACTGGAAGAGTAACTAGTCGAAGGAGTAAACTCTAAGTAACGAGCTCAACTTCCTAAGGTCTGCTAAACCCAAACTTTGGATGACAAGTGAACTCAATATTTTTTGGTTTGTTCAAAGGCGACATCATTGTTCCCAACATGAGATAATATTCTTTTCCCTCCCTTCTTTTTCTGTTTTTTAATAGACAAATGAATGCTATGATAGAAAAGAGGAAACGAGTGTTACGAGTAAGAAACTGGTTCCAACAATGGAACATACCTATGTTCAATGCAAGGAAGTGCATGCAGGATGTGGAAACTCGGTGGAATGTTTCCTCTTAGGGTATAGGATGTCAACATGAAAAGGATAAAAACAAGGCTCTTCTTGGCTAGAGATGCAAATTGCTAAGGTAATAGGCTTATAGCCAGAAAGTGGGAATCGACAATAGGATCAATACTGCAAGAAGGATAATGGAATGCAATTATCACTTAACTCCAAAGAATGGCCTTTTTCATAAACTTAGTCCCCTAGGCCCAAAAAAGTATAAAACAATACCCATGAGAACTCTTCTAGCCACTAGTGACTAGAGTATTCCTTTTTCAAAATTAGTCTACTTGGTCCGAAAAAGGGTTCAACTTACACCAAATAGACGACCTTTCAAATCCAATTAACAAGTGTGAAAGAGACAAGTTCACTTGGCAATCTTTTCACTTTTTAATAGAGTTGAAAAAGATATTAACCAAGACTCGGTGGAAGTCCCATAGGTATAGGTTAGAATGCTTATGGGGAAGAATATGAGTTTCAAACACAAATTCATATTGTAACTATAAGGGACTCCTGGTCTAACGGAAAAAAATCTACATGGGCACCAAATGGCACAAAGGTTCTAACTAGGGTAACCATGTTTGGTAAGTATATACCATTCACTAAAGACACTTATAGTAGTAGAAAGAAGGTTACATGTCGCTAATAAATGGGTTTGTACCTAAGGCATATGAATCACATTCATAGGATAATTCAATAATGCAAAATGGACAGATGACCTATCCTATATGTTGGTCAAAGAAAATACCTGTCAAAGTCACGAACATGTGACATGATGCTAAAAATAACAAGAATCCCTTCATAAAACCACCAAAACCAACTCCATCCACTGCATTATTAGTCCACTAGGTTGAAAAATTAGCAATAATTATATAAAGTGGGTAATTTTTTTCTACAAATAGTAAAAAGTAATGAAATTTACTATACCATTTGAGTTTTTTACCCACATACTGCATTTTGGACCAATTTTCCCACGATATTCAAGTGTCGATTGTGGGAGCTACGAGCAACGAACTTGAGAACCGTCTGGACCAAGTAAGTATTGTTTCCCTCTTATTCATTTCTAGTGGATTAGAATTTTAAATTAGGTCTCATTTTTTGAATTTTTTAAGGGGAAAATTAGGACTTAGGGTGTACACGAGCTATAGTTCATCAGGTCATGTATACACATCCCTATACATGAATTTTAGAAAAATAGACTTTGTATATGCATCCCTATCTGCGATTGTGTACTTTTCAACTCACGTACAAGTTCGTAACTTGTTTTTTCTTAAAGAAATTTGACTCAAAAAATGGATTTTTCTTCCAGGATGGTACTTGAATGGAGAGAAAGAGGGCATGAGGAAGTTGATGATGTAGTGGAAAGAGATCCAAGGGTCCAATTAGCATTAAAAATATGCGGGATTTACAATTTTTGGGCTCTCAAAGGAATGAGGTCTCAAGTTAGATTGCTACAAATGTTGGTGAACTTCTAGTAACTAGATAGAGAGGCCTTCAACCTCAATGGGAAACCATTGAGAATTGAAGTCGAGGATATCTATTTCCTTACAGGATTATCATGTCAGGGTGAGGTGGTGAACCTCAAATCTCGAGGAGCTAGGAGTGACATGAACATAGAGGACTACATAGTCACTCTTTGTGTTGCAGGCACATAAAATCTAGGGAGCCAAGTCCCCATTAGAGCAATCAAAAACCTGAGTTTTAATATCGTCATTATTGTACTCACACAGATCATGGGGTCAGCCTCATTTCACCAAGAATCAAGGCCAATGATGTTATACTTAGTGGAGTGCTTAGGACCCACAGTTTATGATTGGTGCACCTCACTACTGGCTAACATGAAGAGCCAGTTGACAAACTCCAAACAAGGTAGGAATATGAACTTTGGGTTCAAATCTATCTTTTGTAGTGTTTTCTTCGAGCGGGTTCCAAGATTGATCCCTAGAGTCGATATTGTTCTGCATAGACTGCTTGATCTAGCCATGTCACAGTGGATCACGGTTATGAGGTGGCTAGAAGGTGGTAGGGTACCGACCCCCTACAAAGATGAGTTCTTCTTCTGGTGGCATCGAAAGGTGATATCCCTAGATGACTACCCTTATGCAAGGATCAACTTCATAGGAGATCCATACATTCCATTTCCACCAGGTTCCGCCTACTGAGATATAGGTATGAAATTGTTTTTATATATTTCATTTTTTTGTATTTTTTAAAAGAGTTAAAAAACACAAATATTTTTAGATGTTGTCAAGTATTTAACAAAAAATATTTGTTTCACAGATGTGGGTCCGCGACGGTCGAATGGATTTTTAGGAGACTCAGAGAGAGTGCTTCAAAATGTGCAGGGAAACCTGTCTCGTTTGATACACATAATACCCATAGTTTAGGTAGAGTATATTCTAGAGTTGATGCATCGACAGATGGTGGGTGTGCCCAATGCATGGGTGTGAATCTTTTGAAGTGTCACAAATGTCGTAGCATGCTATCATGACAAACATCCGATGCCACAAGAATATATGTCATGGTCACTGTATCGACCGACTATATATGCATTTTGAGGGTGTAAGCCCCATTTTGTACTATGACACCATATTTTATGAGAGATGAAATATATATAAAAAACTTTGGTCTTCAGATTTACTTATGTTACAATGTGTACATTGATAAATGTGTTTTATTTACTTTAGTTATGTGACAAATGCCAATACAAAAAATAATTAGCATATTCATAGGATACATAATTAGAACTTATGGGTATGTGATTATAAGTAATAAAATCAAAATGTCATTCCAAAAGTTGTACCCGTTGGAATCGTCGGAGTAGAGTATGATCCACCATGTGAAATGACACCACGTAAGAGCTCTATAATGGCGCTATACTCAACCAGACTATTCATTGATGGCCCTAGACAACTCCATCTGAAGATACCAGTTAACCCTCAGGTGAGTAAACAACCCAAGTGGTGGAAGCCAAGTTCAGTGTATGACCACTGGCACCATCTGCGAATCCTAAGTAAACCAAGGACTCCATTGAAATCTACCAACCAAGGGAAAAATCTATAAGCAATCCGATGAAATAAAGGAAAATATATATATACACTCAGATACACTAGTATACAAAGAGTTTTTCCCAAGATTGGGGATCAAGCGTAATATCTTTTCCAGTGGAGCCCATTTCTGAGCTCAACCAGCATATTCCCTTCATAATCTTCCAATTCATAGGATCCTTTTTCTAAGACACATCGCACGATATAAAGACCATGCCACATGGGGTTGAAGTTTCCTTCCCCAAGCGATTATTTGGCTTGGTCATACAAGAGGACCAAGTCACCCTCAATGTACTACCGAGGACAAACAGATTTATCATACTAGACATTGACACATTGTTTATTCACTTCGATAGCCATAGAAGCATCTCAACACTGCTCATCTAGGATCTCTAGGTGTACAAGGCATTCTTCAAGACTGAAAGTGTCAGGTAGGATCTTAACTACCAATATAAGGGAAGGGATTTCTCATTCAAACATGAGAATGTCGATCGTGACGGTAGGGGAAATACTAACCATAATTCCTTCGGCATAAATTGCATGTGTATCAAGTGGAACTACTACGTGACTGACTATATCACTCAAGGTAGATCTAAAATCGTCTTGTTCAATCCTAACAAGCTATGGGAGGAAGTAAGAATGATGACACATGTCATCCCATGGCCTATCGGGACCATTCATGGACTCTACAATGGCTTCATTTGAAGGTAAAGTGTCATTGAGGCAATCATGTGAGAAATATGATGAAGTATCCCATACGGACTTAATAAAATGATCCTCCTTGTTCGTTTGTGAGGGGACATGATCCAGGTCAACAGTAGAGTCAAGAACATCTTGATATGCTATCTCTACCACAGATAGTGGCATTTCCATCCGAGTGTGTGACTGAACTTCACAGGACATGGTCGAGGAAGGTAGGGTCCAAGGATCATTAAAATACAAAGTACATAAAGGAATGGACCTCGTCGACGAAGGAGACCTACTTGACATGGCATAAATGTGGTGAATTGGTGCCACAAAATCAAAGGTACCCATAAGGGAGGAATACATTATGATACCAATATCCTTAGTGGCCGACTGAGAATTATCAATCCCTGGGATCGATGGTACAACTAATGCATTGGGACTAGCATGCACAAACAACAACAGATCAATCATCACGATATTCCCTTTCTGAGGAAAACATAAAGTAAGGAAAATGGGCAATACAAATGCAGTCATATCATAAGTCTATTTAAACCTAGCAATAATTTATAGTCAAGGGGCACATCAACCACCTCAACATCCACCTCCACTTTCTTTCCACCTAACTAGACCAGAAAGGTAGGAAGAATACCGTGGGGATGGAAATAACGACCATCAAATCCGATCAACATGGTCAAAGATTGAGAGAGTGTTGGAGAGCCAATGGATTTCCAATAGGTTAGGGACATAATGCACATTGCAACAACTTCATCAATAATGGTACATTTGATGGTATACTTTTAGTAATCCACATGGATTTGGAAGACCACGTGGTAAGGAAAGAGAGGTTGAACATCCGTAGCGTCAAACTTTATAACCTTAGAGCCACATGGGTCTAGAGCTCCTAACGCATATAATAAGGAATTCCTCTGTGAAGGAAACATCTAGAGTACCTCCAAAGCCGACATCGCACAAGGGGTTTGACCCATATCTTCAATATTAGAGTAGTTATGGGAATCTCTAGCATTAGGGTTGTGGGTAGAGAGTTTTAGTACTCCTTTTGGAATACAAGGAAGAGGCTCTGGATTTTTGAACTGCAAAGGAATTTCAAGAGGAGGGGGATACTCTAGACCTGGAAAAGTCTATGAAGAAATGGAATCACAAGACCAAGTGGATACATCAATCTGAGACTTAACCATATTTATGCACATATGGTCTCCTTCATGCACCAGATGGTTTTGATTCCCATTTGACACATTTTTGGCATTAGAGGAGCTCAAGACCATGGGTTTATTGTGTGTAAAATGATTATTCAGCACAGCGGGAGGTTGAGACAAGATCCTCACAACTTCCTCGAGTTTGGGGCACAAGTGGGTAAGGTGATCATCAGTATAAATATTGCAAGGAAACCTCACCTTTTGCTCCTCTTTCTTCCCCCCACAAGCATTAACACTCAATCTATCATTATTAGCGCTTTCCTTAGTTTTATTATCATTATTATTCATCCCACCCTTACAGTTATTACCCCGTCCTTAATTTTGTTCCCTCCTAGTTGTTGGTTACCATTTGGGTTGGTCAAAAACTGTACCGAATGCACATCTGTCGAATGAGTAGGAGTAGAGGATGCAGATGAAACTAGTCCTGTTGAAGAATGAATTAGAGAGAAATATTTCAACTAGTTCATCACCAAGTCTATAGCCTTAGTATTTGTAGAGCCAATATTTTCATCAGCATGAGGCGCGAGATTTTTTCTCAGGTCATAATTTGACCTCGGTGTGGCGAGAAAATTTTTGTATAACATCCCATATTGAGCACATATAAGATATAACTGTTGGGATTTAAAAATTTCTTCCTCTTCATATGTAACTCTGGATGTAGAAACATCCTTTGAAACGTAAGGCATAAAGACTTAAGAAACCATTCCAACATGAAATCTTGAGGAATGTAGGCCTTGATCAACCTCTTCCATCTATGCCACTCTTGGATATGGTCCAAGATGTGGGTGGATTTATACTGACGGAGGGTCGATAGGAGTTCTATGTCGGCATCGTAACGAACTGACAACTGGAAGTGGTTGAGGAAGACTAAAACCACCTTGTTAAATTTAACGTATGTCCCCCTTGGTAACTTGATGTACCATTTCACAGTAAACCCCATGAGGGTGCGTTGAAAAGGTATCAAATGAATAAAATCATCATTGAGAGAATTTTAAGAGCACCAAAGATGAAAAGTAGTGACGTGATCACCAGGATATCCCCAGTCTTTCCTTCGAATTTTGGAATAACCGAAGGAATATTGGTGGGAACAGGGGGGCATGATGGATCATGATGCACCAGTTCATTCATTAATCTTGATAAGTATGGAAAATTAAGCATGGATAGAAAATGGATTTGGGGTTGCGGCATCTGAGTCCATGATCCCGGTGTTGGATATATTGTCATTTATGTCAACAGTCAATGTGATGATCTGTTGTTAATGATGAATTACCATAGATAATATTGTCAATGATGTCAACAATATATTAGTTTGCAGAAGATGTCAAATAGTATGCAGAGATCGAAAGAGAAATATGAGGAGGAGGAGCGAACAAGAGGAGTGAACAGTATGAAGATCGAAGTTCAGAAATAAAAGCGCATTACAAAGTATATCAGAGGAACCGAACAGTATGAAGAAATTCATGATTATTGTTGATCACGATAGGATAACCAATGTTCCTATGATAAAATATTAGGAGTGTTAGCGAATGAAGATAAAAGCTCAGAAGAGATGGAGCAATGAATTTTAGAAGAAATGTTGGATGACCAATCAAACAGTAAATAATGACTGATGTCAAACAGAGATTAAATATTAGTATAGTTAACGAATGAAGATCAAAATATCAAAAGAGATGGCATGATAAAAATTATTTCAAATCAAGACCATCAGATCTGCAAGCCAGATCAACGGTAGGGATGAATTGTGGGGAGAAAAAGCATAATTAAACTAATCGCCAGTTACAATCCCACAATCCGTCTAGATCATCAGATCACATAGCTTCAAATATCTACAACTGTGGTTGATCCAAATAACAACTAGTTAAAGTCATATTAAATCGTGACCATCAGATGCGCAATCACCAAATATATGACAGAGATAGATTGAAAGGAGAATTAAATATCATGCTTGTTCCATTCCCGCAATTATTCAGGACTGTCCGATCTTATAGCTTCGAATATCGACGATTGTGGTGAACTCACAAACAACGCACAAATTCCAATTGCGGAGTTTGGGTGACGTGTTAAATCACTTGCAAGTCATGGTTCCGCAATCATCGTCGACCGTTGATCTTGTTCGAGTGTCCTCACGACCATTGGATCACATTTTAGTGGAAGGATAGGATAAGCTAAAATGGATGAAAGTTCGATTATCCAAATACCCTTCAACTGTCGGATCAAACACAAATTCTGTAACACCCCGGGTTTTGAACCCCTATTTTAAATAATGTATTGTTACAATGCTGAGAGGCCAGAGTGCCCAGACAATTATTGAAGGGCCAATATGCCCAGTAAATGTAATGTTTTGATCATTAATAATAATAAGCACATGGCTAGCTGCTAGATGGACAAGGACTAGAGTTATAGGGGGTTATGATTCCACAAGAGAGGGAGCTTGAGGGACCAAGTGTTATTCTGATTTTCTTATTACCCTTTTTTCCTAAGGGAGGGGATGGGTTACATGAAATTCTTGGGAAGGCCAGGAGGTTCTTGTTTTCCCCACGAGGTTACTTAAACCTACCTCTTGTCTGATGGGGGGGTTGGACTGATGACTTAGTCATTGATTTCCCATTCACTCACTTATTATTCCCTCACACACTCCCATGCACTCTCTGACCCATTCATCGACCCATCCTCACCTACGTCTTGGTTGGAAAAGTGAAAGTAAATAGACCTGCTAAAGAATTAGCCATGCGATAGTTGGTTGTAGTGGTCGCTGGTGTGATCCAGCCATGACCTGGGGCCTACATATCTGAAATGCATTGGCCTGTGCCCTATTTTTCTCACAATTGTGAGTCCTGAGAGTTCTTTCATTGAGATTATAGAATATATGTGTTAGAAGACATGGAAGGAAGGAGAAAGACTATCTAAGGGACTACATGGCAGAGAAGGGTGGAGGTCCATTCTCTCGGGTGGCACAGGCTGGGTACTTGGATTTTTGTGGGTGTCGGGAAACCTGTGAGAGCTTGAGAGCTAAATGGTTTGGGAACCCAAGTACACTCTGGAACCATCCTTTTGGATTCATAGCCCTGGCTCTAGGGTGACACTGCTGTTGATATTTGGAGTAGCAGTGTCTACAGTTGGGTGGAACGTCCTTGGTCTGCAGCTAGTTGGTGTCATCTTTCATAAACATAAGTGCTCTGTGTCATGATATCTCTACATTTGTATGAATGCATTTCCGTTGTGTAATTTAATTATCATCTACATGTGTATGAATGTATTTCCACTGTGTATATTTAATTATCGTTTAACATAATCTTTAGATTATGCATGCTTTCTAGATATTGTTGTGCATGTTCTTAAATCTATTATATTATTCATCCTTAATGACTAAAGAAGGTATAGATAAGAGAAAGATGTCTGAGGATGGGCTTGCAAGTAGCGTACCTGTCCTGTGGGTGGCTGGGTATGTTACAATTTAGTATCAGATCTTTTGGTTGAAACACTGGGCCGGTATGGGTCGGGTCTGTTGGTCAAAATCTCGTGGTTGAGATCGAACTTTGACTGGGAAGTTGAAAAGAGCAGGAGGAATCGCATTGCAGAAGCTACGCAGGAGACAAAATGTCATAGAACCTTTGTGAGGGTTCGAAGAATCATGACCATTCCTTTTAATTCGGGAGAAATCGCCACCATAGGATCGGGGAGATCTGGGATCATTGGATCAGAGGACAAGTAAATAGGGGTCGTCTGATGAAAAGGAAGCAAGGTTAAAGGTCATGACCATCATATCCCCTTGGAGAGAGAGATCAATGGCCAACAGGCATTACAGGGAACCGAGTTGCATGAGAGATAATTCCCAAGGTGGTCTCACAATCCAAACCATGGTTTCCCTAAGTGGTTACGTGTTAGCATCAGGAGATTTGTAGGGCGAAAAGTGGGTTACTTCAAACCTCTGATGCATGCCCCTATAAATTGAAAGGCATGAAATGATGTGATAGGTTAGAGCTCAAACATCAAAACTTTGAATAGATAAAGTAGATGGGGACTATCGATCCATAGGAGGACCCACATCAATCGATCACGTGCTCTGGGTGAAAGCACTCTAGGAAAGAGCGAGCGAGTAGAATTTGAGTTTTTAAACTCTCGAAGCTCAGAGAGCCGGAGACCCGAAGTAAGCGATGACTGTCGGATCGTCCAAAGTAGATACTGACTGTTGATCGCCAAGAGGTTACGTGTTAGAAAATTAGTAACTCTGAAGGAATATATTCGAGAGGTTTTAAGTTAAGGTTTGAGACTCCTAAAGCCTGGAGAGCCAGAGAGCTGAAGAAAACCTCGACTGTCCGATCATCCGAGAAGATCTCATCCATCGATCTATAGAGAGCCACACGTCACAAGATCCATGACTTTGGATAAAAGCCAATGAGGCCAAATAAGTTTGAAATTTGAGATCTCCGAAGTCTAGAGCCCTGAATAAATCATAGCCATCAGATTGAGGACATGTGGAGAAGATATGTGGAATTCGGGTGAAGACCTGAAGTGAATCTTGGTCGTCTGATACAATAGGACACATGGAAACAGATTGGCCAGTTCGGGAATTTAGAGTTCGAGAGAATTGAAGGTTTGCTAGTTTGAAAACTATTGAAGCCTCGAAGCCCGAAGAGCCGAAGTGATGAGGCACAATGATGTCACCTAGGATGACGTGGGATGTGTGCCATGTGTCAGTAATATTTCGGCATATGGAACATTGAAAAGTTGATTAGAACATGACACATGTCACCTGCCTAATTGGGCCACGTGTCCACTTCTAGTGTTTCACCATGTGGCGACAGATAGTGTAGTCCAGAAGACTGGGCACCCGAGAAGGGAAAGGTGTGTTATGTTGCATTGGGTTGAAAATCCTGAAGGCCAGAGTAAATATCGATCGTCGATTCCAGAGGACATGCGTCAAATGATCATTGAATTCGGGTTAAAGCACTTCGGTAGAAAATACAGGAGGGAAGTTTGAAACTTCTGAATCCTGAAGCACCAAAATGATTCAAAGTCATTGATATGTGGGAGGACACCTATCGGCAAATCAAGAACTCTGGGTAAAGGCGTTCCGAGAAAAGGAAACCGAGAAAAGTTGATAATCCTGAAGCGCGGAGTCCCAAAGTCGATCTCGATCGTCGATCATGAGAGAGGACAAGGACCGTTGATCTAGTCCTAGTTGAGATTCCTAAAGTCTCGAAGCTCTGGACAAGCACTTTTCAGCTAAGCGTAGGGTCATGACCATGGTCATATGTAGTTCGAGAGTTGAGGAAAGGAGGCCGAAGGCAAGAATACCAGAGTTGGTAATGAAGAGACAGAGTCCAATGGGTGCAAGGGAAAAGAAGAGCAAGAAATATTAATAGAAATAGTAAGAAGGTTGAAGATGAAACTACAGAGATACAAAGAAGACAATAAGAGACTGATGAGAGAGAAAATCTAGATAAATGCTCGAGTGTTGCAGAGCTTAAATTAGTTGCAGAGGAAAATGAAGGTATCAAAATCAAGACAAGAGGAGGATGGAAGGTGTCATGAAAGAGGATATGCTCATGGAAGAGCTGGTTATTCCAGAAGTGCTAGAAGAGCTCATGGACACCACTCACCTCCTTACTCAAGAAGAAAATTTTATGCATCGAATGATCCCATAAGCAATCCAGAAGTGTCTCCTGTCAGACACTAGAGAAGGAAACAAGAGGTAGATTGTTTGCAGGGAGAGTTGAGGAAGCTCAAACCACCTTCCTTCGATGGTGAAAGAGGAAGGGAAGATTATGTCGAAGCATGGTTGCTTGGGATCTAGAGATATTTTCGGTTGCATAACTATTCATCAAACTTGGAAGCCAGTATTGCCACCTACCATTTACATGGGAAATTTGCAGCATGGTGGGACCAACTAAAGAAAGTGGAGCATGTTGATGAAATTAGGATCACTTGGAAACAATTCAAGAAGTACTTCTAGAAGAAGTACCTATCATAGCATTTCTATGACAAGAAAATGCAGGATTTCTTTGAAATCAGGTTGGGAAGCATGACTATGGAAGAATATGAGAAGAATTTCTTAGGATTGTTAAAGTATGTCAGGTTCATTGGTGATTAGAAGGTGAAAATACAGAGATATCTAAGTGGATTTCCAGCCTTCTATAAGGAAAAGATCAAGTATGATGAACCCAAGACCTTGACTGAGGCCATCAGAAAGGATAAATACCTGTATGAGCAAGGCCAGGGAAGAGAATCCCTGTAGAAATATTGGAAGGACAAGAAGAATGTGAAGTTCGATCAGAGGAGAAAAGGATTCAAACCTCCCTTTAATAGGAACGGGCCAAATAGAGATCATCAAGATTAGTATGCTAAAGGGGATTTCAAAGGGGATTTCAAGAAGGAAGATTCCTTGGGAAAAAGGGGAAGACCACCAATCCAATGCTGGGGATGCAAAGAAGATCAGTTGTACAAGAATTTCCCAAACAAAAGGGATAGAGTGAATACTGTGCACAACATCCAAGAGGCTACAACAGTCGAAGATATGGGAAGAATATATGCAGCTTTAAATGATTGACAAGTAGATTATCGGTCCAATATGATCGAGGTGGAAGGTATGATCATAAATAATCCTGTTGCTATTTTGATTGATTTAGGAGTAATCCATTGTTAAATTGATCCTAAGATAGTGGATATATTACATTTGGAGAAAACTAAACTTGGAAAAGCAAGTTTGGTTCAATTAGCCACTGGAACCAAAAGAAGAATCCATGATATGGTCATAGGTTGTTCCATAAGTCTTAATGGTGTGAATACTAGTATTGATCTAAATATCATACTATTGGGGTCTTATGATGTTCTGATTGGGATGGATTGGTTGGAAAAGCATCATGTTGTCCTAGATTATCATAACAAGACATTTACATGTCTCGATGGAAATGGAAAATAGATGTTGGCACAGGGGAAAACCTAGGGTTCGACTCTAACAACACACCAACAAGCCCCAACTACTAGCCCTTTTGGCTACATTTGTGAAGAAGATGCAGTCTCACCAAAAGTAGCTATAAGGGGTTGCAGGACACAGGTGTCTATAACCAGAGGAAATGTAGAGTGGATTCACAACAACAACACACAGTCACCTAGTTATTCTTTATCTTCCTTAAACTTATTGCGCAAGATATATTTCAGATCTAACACAATATCACAATAGCAGCATATCAAATGACAGAGAACACAACATCAATCATACACAACACCAGATATACATGGTTCACCCTCTCCCTAGGGATACGTCCACAGAACTGTGATTTATGATATATTAAGATGGAAGCATACAGTTCTTATCTGCTCTCTTAGCTAGAAGATCTTCTCTCCTTCTCTCTCTTTCTCCCCTATCCCTGTGTACCTAGCTGTAGGGATGATCTTCACACCCAGCTGAAGATCTTATAATACAGACTACTATCACAATACAATAGTTCTCTCTCAATAATAATCTCTTCTATCTCTCTTACTTGTTCCCATCCCAGGTCCTCTTGACCTTTATTTATACATTACAATAGCTCATAGACAACCTTAGGCTGAAACCTATGTATCCAAAACCCTAAATGATAAAGCCCTAGGTCAACTTGACCTGCGTTTTCAGGGCTTCGCCAACCTATCTTTCCTTCCTTCATGCACGGTGCCCCAAAGCATCTGTTGAAATATTCTTTCACTTGTTGAGTTGTCCATGATCCCTCTTCCTTTTTGATCTGTCATCCTCAATCTCTTAGTCCAACGACTTTCTTTCTCTTATTTCGCTTCGTCTTTTCTGCTCTTTTGCTCACTTCAACCTAGTATTAGTCACTGTGTCTTCCGCACAGTTCACATTTTTCATTTTATTCCTTAATATTTTCTTTCTTCCATAACCAAGGGCCAACATGACCCCAACACTCACTTGTGAATCATCTCTAGGCACTTTAGTTCTGAACTTTCTGTTTCATTTCAACTTCAGACTGCGTAGGAAAGCCTATGCTTTCTACTATGTCCCTCCCTTCCATGTGCAAACTGTCTTTTAGGTCTCTTGTACCCAGTTTCAACTACACCTAGTACCTAGAACCATTTCCTTATGCTTTTACTGAGAGTTGTGAGGCAACTGGTTTTCATAATATAATTTCAACCGACTTTCACTCACCAAACCTTCCTTCCATTCTCCAGTCAAAGTCTTCAACTGCACAGCTCCTCCTTCTGTAACATAGGCAACCTCATATGGCCAAGCCAATGAGTCCTGAACTTCCTTGGATGCCTCATGAACTTAATGTCATATACCAATACTAGATCTCCTTGCTTGAAAACTTTCTTCTTGATGTTTATGTCATGGTAGGCCTTTTCTCTTTCTTTCTAAACCTGTTGGTGAAATCCTGTAATAAATGTGTCTTCTTCTAGTTCGACCAACTGCATAAGCCTCTCTTACACAAAGCCAGTGTCATCCATATCTGTAAAGGCTGCAATTTTCAGACTAGAAACCAAATATTCCATGGGTACAACTGCTTCTAGACCATAGACCAATTTAAATGGGATTTCCAAGGTCAGTTTCTTGCAAGTGGTTCTATATGCCCATAATACTGTTGGTACTCTCAAATCCCATTCATCCCTATTCACGCTGCATATCTTCATCAAAATTGTCTCCAATATCTTATTGAATGCTTCAACTGTCCTATTTGCTTGTGAATGATAGGGCATGCTCTTCTGATGGTGAAATTCAAATTTCCGAGTCAAGGCTTCAATAGTGTTAATAAAATGTGTGCCTTGATCACTCATAAGGATTTTTGGGCATCCAAACTTGGTTATGATATCATCAAATACGAAGTGCGCAACTATAGTTTCACTATAGTCCTTAACTACTCTTGCTTCTGCCCATCTGGTCAAATACTTTGTCGCAGTGATTATGTATCTAGCTCCTGTGCGCTTTCCTGGTGGGTTGATAGGTCCCATGAAGTCAATGGCCCATTTATCAAATGCTTGTAAGTTCAGTTGAGGCTCTAAAGGAATATCATCTCTTTTGGATGGTTTCCAAACTCTTTGGCATACATCACATGCCTTATAGTATTCCTTAGCATCTTTGTGTAGAGTAGGCCACCAAAGGCCAGCCCTAAGAATATTCTGTGTTATTTCTTTCCTTGCGTAGTGTCCTCTTGCGATGCCTTCATGTGCTTGTGCGAGGATAAATGGTCTCTCTACTTCCATAACACACCTCCTCAATATCTCATCAGATCCTGTTGGGGCTCAGAAATGTCCTATTCTCATCCACCTTTCCCTTCATCATTATTCACATTTCATCGCCCCATTAACCTTTCACGATATCATTTCCATAAATATACTTGGGTTTCACCTTATTGTTCTCCATTTTATTCATTTTAGTATTTAAAAGGAATTTGTGATTAAATGTTAGAAAATCACCATGTTTTCATATATATCTCAAATATGTGTGATCTTTGTAATGTGTAGGAATATGTGAAGTATTAATTCAAAGGACTTCTCGAATACTTCCTCCACCATTTCAATATTTGAGGAGACAATTCAAGCCCATTCCAAGGAGAAGATCATGGAGATTTGGTTGGAATATCTTATCTAAGATATATGAGAGATATGTGTGAGGATTTAAAGGGATTATATTTTGTAATAATGGAAAATAGGTTGAGAGAATAGTGGATCTAGAATAATGAGATGGTTATATTATCCTCAAGGCTCTCATGTATGAAAGAGAGTGCTCTCTCTTCATGAGGATTCAATTAGATTACTCAAGTAGAAGATGAATTAGATTATTCAATTAAGATGTAATTAGAATTAGAGTAGTCATTAATGGTAGTCATTAGGATTCGAAAGAGAAAGGGATTCTTAGCTTTGATTCATGGTTTTGGTTTTCATGCTTTCATTATTCTTTTAGCGAAACCCCAAGACCTTGAGCTCTAATACCATATGTTAAGA